>BMAU01017756.1:1190000-1265000 GCA_019973935.1 Trichonephila clavipes | reverse complement strand
ATATTGGGTCACGAATAATGAAAGTTTGAGAAGCAAAGCTTTATGCGGAGTAAAATATTTGCTTTACGTTCCAAGAATGGTAACATTGTATAAATTAAGTATTCAACAAGGGACTCTGTAAATAATTTACCGATATTTCAAATTTTAGTAATAGTTAAAATATTAATACCCACATTATGGTGTGTAATATTATGCAAAAATAAATATTGAGTTAATGATGCGAGTGAAATTTAAATTTCCAAATAAGCATTAAATAAACATTTTCCTATGTCTGAATGAGATAGAGTTAATTACAATTCTGATCCATTCAAAATTTGTAAAGAAGTACTAAAAATGAATCTTTATTCTCAAAGTCATAGAAAGTTAAGACTTCACTTTAAACAAACTTACGGTTTTCATTATTATAAAAAATTATTCATTCTAGCAACCTTAAAATATTTATCATTTATTTTCGAACACTATCTTCATCAACTTAACTATTTATACTAAGGCAACGTTAAATAAAGTGAAGAAAATTCCATATGCATATGGGAATTGATCAAGTTAATGAAACATATACTTAGTAACACTAGTGCTTATTAATGCAGATATCTTACATAAATGCATTTTAAATTTCTTTCACCCTCAAAAACAATATTTGATTGAAAAGGTCATACGTAATTATTCAAAAGTTTATCGTTCCAATATGGTAATATTTGTATTTATGTAAAATAATATATTATCTGCACCAATTCTTTTTTTTTACTTATTAATTTGGTTTCAAAGGCATGGATGGAAAATACATACAAAGTACTTATTTATATAACGATAGAAGATAAATCCCAACAGGCATTTAAATGAAAATCCTTCCTTAAATGTACATAAAGCTTAATGAAAATTATATATTCATGTTAATATTTTTCTGAAATGCATCATTACTATTAAAATAAGCGTGGTTAATGAGATTCCTTTTTAATGTTCAAAAACAAATTTAAAAGAATATTTTGTGTAATTATGCATAACCATCATTAATGTTAAACATAAATTTAAAAAAAAATCTTTATTATATTTGAAAAAGTATGTTAGTTCAGTTTTATATTAGATGTGTTTGATTTCTTGGTACATTACATTTAGAATTTCAACTATACAAACTACATAACATTAAAAATAAGAAAGATTGACCAGAAAATCACGCTAATTTTAAGTTAAGCACACCTGCTCAAGTAATGCAAATGATGTGAAAGGATTTGCCATCATGCACAGGTTGTGAAGAATATAAGAGAAGAAATGTTCTGAAACCAAATATTGCTTATTTTATATTCCTAATAATATAACCTTCCAAAGAGTACTTTTTTAAACTAAAAAAACGTAGCATATACACCACATACTATGTAAAAAATTCCATATGCTCAAAATCTTATTGATTTTTTAAAACATTATATTTACATATGTAATAAATAGAGGTCACTGAATTGATTTATACAAGAGATTTTTGGAAAGTAAGAAAAAGTATATATATACTGGAATTTCTCTCACTACACCCATCTAATAACATTATTCTGACTGTACAATATAGTATTTTCAGTGAATAACGAATGAGTAATAATAAAACGTTCATGCGGAAAAATCTTATATTTGTAAAATTATAAAGCTAAAATATTTAAGATCTTGTTAGAACAGTTTGTTTGAGACTGAAAAGGTGTCACAATAGTCATTTTGGCCGATTTTACACTTAGAGACTATTTGCCCATGCCACTGCTAACGGTGCCACACGGAAGCAGCTACAAAGAGGAGTTCAGCGCAAAATGCACAAGTTGCTTAGTAATCACTTTTGACAAAAGATAGTCATTCGAATGTACACAAAATTAATTATCAGCCATTTAGCCCCGATCTGCTTGCAAATAATTTTCGCCTATGCTAGTATTATTTGAGTGGTCAACGTTTTAATGACAATGAGCATTTAAGATCTTGATAAACCTTTCAAACACCCACCTTTCATGGCGCTGGCAAACAAAAACAAAGGCTTCCATGAGCTTTTTGAAAATATATGTAATATTTGTAACTCGTTATTAAACACATATCGTAATCCGCATGCGTCTTTTTTTCTGCATAGAAAACGGAACGTACTTTTCCAATAAACCTCGCATTTTGAAGATCCCTTAGATATAAGAAATGTAACAGATAAAAGGAACGTTCATTCTTCTAAGAGCAATTACAATTCCCTCTTAATTGACATTTAGATTAACGAAGAAGGAATTCCATTAAGAAAAAGATATTCTATGAGAATAAATTGCCATCTTACTAATTGAAATCATTTCTCATTCGGAAGAGATTTATCCAGCGATTTTCGAAATCCTTCTGCAATGGAAAAATTCCAATGAATTGCTATCATTCGAAACGTAGATACAAATTGATTTCTAATTCGACATTATTGTGTTGCTTCTTAATTAAGTAACGATACAAAGAAGAAATAATTTCTTGTAATGTATTTAAGAGATTTGCATAATCTATTAGGATGATGCCCCATATGAAAATGTTATTTTTAAATATAAGATTCCATTTTCCATGAGTCAGAACGACACATATACATATTTGTGCATGTGTTTATGCATTGAATACGACTGAAAAATTAATTCGAATGATTTTATTAAATTTATTTTCTTGACGGTACATATAATCAATTATTTGAACCCTTAATTTCTACTGTAATGAATCAGATAAAAATGTATTAATACATTGTCAAGAGTTTTAGTTTTGAAGCATACGAAAAAAGTATTTAACAAGTCTAGTTGAGAAGAAGGTTTTAATAATGATTCGAAGTAAACGATATGTTACACGGCCTTATGATTTCCAATTAAAGTTTTTAATGTCAGTTGCAAAGTTGTGTACTTAAGTATTCCTCATGAAAAAAAAAGTTGTGTACTTTGAATTTCATATTTTTAAAAATGTGTTAGGGTCTTTTAAGCAAAGTAATGCTTAAAATCTATATTTAAAAGAACACAATCGGGGCAAATATGTGGATAAAGAATATCTTAGCCTCAGTATGATCCTAAAACTTACAATAGAAATAAAATAATTAAAATAACTGATGATAAATAAGATACGTGATTCGTTTGCGAATGTTGAAAAATTAATTTTCAATACATACAATACAAAACTTATAATTTTCATCGTTAAAAGTAATTTTTAGAAAGGAAACACATTTTTTCTTGCTTAATGTGATATTATGAGTATGTTCAATACTGGATTTATAAAAATGGTTCGAAAAAGCTACTTTCTTAAAAACATTTTTACCTAAAATTCATTTACTCAAATATAATGATACTTCATGAAAAACCACAGTGTAATTAATCCTTATTACAGATAGATATTTTAAAATGGGGTCAAAATAATACGATTTTTGCTAGTTTTTAATTCAAAAGCGAATTTGAATTTATTAATATCTATGAGTTTTGTGAAAATTTATCTTTTTGGTAGGTGGAGAGCTGATTTATATAACATCAATTTCCTGGTAGATTTTCTTAGTTTTGAAATTAATAGAACTGGTTTTATAATTGCATTATAATTGTTAAGGTAACCGTCAACGTTCGGATCCGTGATTTTGCAAAATCATTTAAATGGATACTATTTATGATTTAGTGTCACTTAGATTAGAAAGTGTATATAAAAGTGTGTTAAGAATATTATTACAGTAAAAAATTATTTAAGAACAATATTTTAACAAAATATGAACTTAGAATGACCAATTTTCAAAATATTCTCCTTTTGTGAAAAGTGCTTCTATCATAATAATATGTTCCTGTATATAGATCAGACCTCTGTAGAGAGGCTCAACTAGAATTTTTGAAATACATAACTTAGAAGTGGGTTTATCCATGTTTAACGAGAACAAAGGGGAGGAATTTTAAGAAAAAAAGCCGATAATTACTTCAATTGGTTGTAACTCTGAAAAAAGTGATTTTTTCAAACTTTAGTTGAACTTCTGTACAGAGGTCTGAGCTATATATAGGCAAAACATTATTATAATAGAAGTATTTTTCATAAAAGGAGAACATTTTGAAAAAAAAGGTAATTCTAAGTTAATTTTTTGCCGAAATATTGTACTTAAATAATGTTTTTTTGTCAAAATGTCCTTAAAACAATTTTATACATATACTCTAATCTAAGTGGCACTAAATATCAAGAACATTATCCATTTATGCGCTTTTATAAAATCACGGTTCCGAACGTAGTCGGACACTTTCAACATACACAAGTTATTTTAATTAATTCTTGAGTTCCAATACAACTGTTATGGACACGGCACCTATTCTATTACAACGGTTTTATTAAACGCAAGACATGGGTAATATAATATATCATAGTTAAATGATTTAGATTTTAGTTGTTTTGAAGTAATCTGTGTGTGAATTTAATTCAACATATTTTGCATGTGATTATAGCATGAATGTTACTTAAACATTCCCAGTCCAGTATTACAGTCAGTATTTAAATTGAATGCAAAACAAAAAAAAGTTTGTTTTGAACCTATTTTACGTTTGCTTCAATTAAAATTACAGAACTTTAAAAATGGAAGCTCAAATTTACAATGAATTAAGTAACGTAAGAAAAAATAAAGTCAAATCCTTTTTAGGTTAAAAAAGATAGAAATTATTTTATTTATTTCTAATTAAATAATTACAATTAATAAAAATATATATATACATATGACAGAATCACAATATTGTGGCAAAATAGAAAGCGATTGTGATTGTAATTTTTCATTTTCCTTTCTATATATGGAGTTGGACTATTATTTTTGTGTTTATTACTATTTATTCATTAATTAAATTTAAATATTCCAATAAAATAGTGTAGTAAAAGGAAATCACATTATCCGAAATTAAGCCATCCCAAGTGGGGATCAAACCCATGACCTTTGCAATAAAAGTCGAACACGCTATCCATTGTTGTGCCACAGGGACACAACGAACGATTTTCTATTTTATACATGGTGTTGAACTTTTATTCTGGTTGCAATTTATTCATAAAATAAATTTAAGTAATGAGTTAATATTTGAAACAACTGTATGAACATCAAGTGTCATCCACTACAAGTTTAAGAAAACTTAGTTAATCTTGAGTGCATGAAGAAACAATATTTTATTAAGGATTGAACATTTTTAAGCTATATATATATATATATATATATATATATATATATATATATATATATATATATATATATATATATATATATATGGAGAGAGAGAGAGAACGTGAACTAACATTAGGAATTGAAAAATAGTGCTCACCTACTTCTCCAGACACAAACTACGATTTATGTTAGAAATTACAAAATTAATCCAATTAAAAGTTCTTTTTTGTACTTCACTAAAGATTAATAAATTTAACAAAGCATATAACTTGTCCGTAGGATATAATTTTAATTTAAAACGATACATTTTACTCGTGTATGCAAGTAAAAATAGGATAGTTGAATATTCCATAAGTAATTTCAGCTATCCCCTCAGTTCCTCATTTTCAAACGAAAAAAAAACATATTCTTAAGGAAATGTTTTCAAGACAAATCTTTCTTGTATTGCATCATTTACACTTTCAGCTTACATACAATCAATTGTACACAGTTCCATTCAACATGTTTACAAAATAAAATTGTGTTTCGATATTACATAAGGCCTCAAGATCTTTTTTTATTCACCAATACCTACACAAATGGATAAACAATAGAGAAATGTATAATCTAAGAGGTATCCTATGACCCAATCACATTTGCAAATTGTTCTTGCAAACGCAGACATTGTTCCAAAAAATTGTAAATAGTGCTTTAAATATATGCAATGAAAAACGCATTTGTTAAATTGAAAAGGAATTGAATGCATCTTATAACGAATGGTTTACCTGGTCTCATGATAATTGCTGTAAGGATCCAGGTAGCTAAGAGAATTATTTTTATTATTATTTTGAATTTGCGTTGCTTAGTTTTCCAGTTGTATCCGAAAATATAAGAGATATTATTCAGAAGTCAGCATTCTGCAAAATTCTTTTATAAATCCAGAAAAAAGGCTTTGCCAAAAAAATATAAAAATATGAATATAATTTTTTATGAATACAGATAGTTTTGCCTCATTCCTTTAATGAAAGATTCCCTCATACCATTAAATAAACTGTGGTGTACAGTTGGAAAAAAATTATAACATTTATGGAAATCGACTTTTCCAAGTATGTGGGAATTTGCAGCTCTAAGCGGCCAAATCTTAAAATGAGGAAAAATATTTATCTCAACAATATCTTAAAGCAAAAATAATAAAATCTGAGAAGTTCTTTTGAAAGAAATATATAGAAAATTATAAAAATTAATAAATAAATAAAATTAAAAGCCCTGTGTTTTTAAAAGAATAAAAAGATAAAAGTTCAGAGATGATACATACATTTTTTCATCGTATGTTTTAGAACAGATGCTTGTTTCTTGAAATATTTTTCGTCTTTTTCTTGATTTATTTAATCATTAAAACAAATATACAATACGTTTGTGTCATATTCAAGGGAAGCGCATTAGAATTTATTGTCCTTAGAAAAAAAATATCTGAGTAAACAGAAAATCTTATTCTATTTCAAAAGAATTAAAACAGAAATAAAATTAACAACGAGATGTGATTTATCATAAGCACTTTGACTGTGGTATCAAATTAAACATCTTCATGAACTCGTAAAAGGCGTTGTTGAGTCGTGGATGAATACTCACTCACCCTGCATTCGATCTCATGCACTTTAAGCCTGTCGAGACTTAAGGTCCTAACATTTTGTGGAAGCTTAGAAGTTTTCAGATTACATATTGTCCTCGTCTTTTGATCATTATTTAAAATAAGTAAAAGGTTCGTTGCAAATTGCTTTCGAACATTACTTAAATGCGACGTTAATAAACAATCAAATTTACCGTAAATGCCCTATTATATTTAAAAAGGTTAATAATTATTTTAGATTTCTTAGTTATTCCTTTTTCAGAACATTAGATAAACCACCTTTTACCAAAAAAATTCAATTTGGGAAATAAAAAACTATACTGGGACATACAAAATACTAAACAATTCATGATTAGGAAACTGTTTATTATACAAAAAGTTTCGACTCATAGACACTACAATTAATGCATTTTTGAAACAAATAAAATCAACAATTAAAAACCCAATTCCTAAATAATATTTAACTAAAAGCTAATTTTTATCTATGCTAACAATTAAGACATAAAGAGAAGTACGTTTAAATTTATTATAATATATTTGTCAAAAAAATAAAACAGAAACTTCTTGAACTTTCAAATGTTCTGTTTTATTTATGCAATTTTCACTTCCTAATTCAAAGTTTTCCTTAATTTCCGATCTTCTGCATTTCATTTTATTATAGTATTGTACTCCAGTATTCCCAATAACATATTCCTACATACAATAAATATTTATATACCCTACATCAAACCACAGTTCGGTTTTAGTTTCATACAGAAAATATTTTAATAACTACACCTTCGTTTGGAGAATAATTTAGTTATATATTAGTACATATATCTAGTTACTTGTTAGCAGTTTTTTTTCCTTACAAACTTAACTTAAAATATTTCAAATAAATATATTGTACGAGAAGCATATTTAAAAAAATCCCGCCTTAACATAGTTGTTGAATTGCTATTGTATTCATAATACTTTATTCTTCTAGAAATTTAATGTTCATGAAAGGTTATTCTGTTAATGTTATGAGGTCAAAAATAGCTTCAGTCCAAAAAAAATAAATATAAGATTAGTAGTAAACGTTATTCGTATAATATTTATAGAGTCTAATATCTCCCTTGCAAAATTCTTTTGACTAGACAATTAATATATTTATTTTATGAATATCCTTTTTATGAATAAAAATTAAGATAAGCAATTTTCATATTTATACTACTTATTAAACTCAACTTTGAAACAAAATCAATACAAGGTGTTCATTAATATGTAATTTACGGAATATATCTCTAAAAGAGTTGATATAGAATGAAATGTTAGCAGAAAAATTATAATTTTTTTCTTCACTTGTATTCAACATTCCAAACAATTAATTTAAAAATAAATATGTACAACAATACTTCCATAAACTTCTTAAAATACAAAACTGACACTTTTTAAAAAAAAATTTTGAAAATGAAATGTAAAAAAACATTGAAAAATATTTTTTTATGAAAAATGTGTGATTTATATGCGACTTATTGTCAGTAATAATGTATAAATAACATACATATCTGTCTATGTGCGTGTGTGTTTGTGTTTAAAGTTGAAAAGTGTGCTACGACTGTATTTTCATTATCATGTTTTAAAGTACTATAAGGTCAGGTAAAATAAAAAAAAATATTCCTCATAAAAAATTGATGATTCAAAATATTATAAATAACGTATTCAAAACATGTTTCGAACTATTTGAGGTAGGATATTTAAAAAAAATCACTCTTAAAGAAAACAGTTAATTATTAGTTCTAAGTGGAAGTAAAGCACAAGTATATTTTATATTAGCCTTTAAGTCACATACTTTATAATGTAACAGCGTTTTCGAACTTTAAAAGGCGCTATTAAAATGTTTTCTGTCGTAACATATTCAAACGAGAAGATTAATAGAGAAAACTTCCAAAATGTCGAAGGTTACAGTTTTAAAGCATACAATTAAGGGATTTTTAGAATATCATAAATTTCAGAAAATATTTCCTTGCAGTAATAGAAGGAAAATCTTTAGCAAGAATTGAGGCACTGTGATTTCAAGTTATTCATTTATTCGTTTACTGAAAAGAGGGATTTTCTATGATATAGGAGGACTTTTCAAGTAGTGACTTTGAAAACAACATTTCAGACAACATTATGAACATCAGTTTTTAAAAGTCTAATTTTTCATCATAAATATTATTTTAATTTTGCGATATCGAATAATATATTTTATCACTTTCAAGGTTTTAGGTATCAAAAACTTATTTTTTTAATTTTAAGAAATTAAATAATTTTGATTAAAAAATCTAATTCATATGCGTAATTCCGTACAAATTCAAATAGAATGAAGTTAAATAACTTTTTAAAACTGATTCAAAGCATCAAATCTAATATATCAAAACTGTTATTATATTTTAGACCCCATAATTTAAGTAAATGTATTATTTATTTATTTAGCTTGTAAATTATATGAATTCATTAACTGTACTCTAACATACTTAAAAATTATTTTATATTGTTTTGAATAATGATCAATTATGTCAATATAATGATTCCGAAAAAATTATAACTACACACTATTCCGTTAAATTAAATTTCGTAAATTTCGTTACTTAAGTGTCTGCTTTTTCTAAAATAAATATGTTAATGTTAAAGCAATATATTAAAGTGACAAAAGAGAACATTCTGTATAAAGATTAACGATAGTAGTTTCAAGTACTTAATTACTGCTCCTTTATTAATGAAATTCATGTCAAACTCGTAAATTTAAATAAACATCAAATGCTAATAAATATAATTAAGATAATGTCCTCCTTGAACAATATTTAGAAAACAACCAACAGTGCCAAGGAATTATAAAGGATATAAATTTTGAAAAATTGCTTATCTGAAATATTCATAATATTGAAAAACAACATTTTACTGATTAACACTCGAATTTAAATTAACTGTCATATAAAAATTATTTATCTCAAAATTCATGAAATATACTATATTTAATTAGGGATAATTATGGTTACATATGAATTGATTTTAAAAAAAAATTCTTTAAACTTTGTTTCTCAAAATAGTTTGAGTACAAATACTCCTGTAAGCTATATTTTTCTCCTTTTTTTCACATTTTAATATGAAATAATGTCGAATTTACATAATTCATTTGCATTTTATTATGTTATCACATTGTTATACTTGTTTTTATTCAACATTTAAAAAGTAAAAATATAGTCAACATAGATTTTATGCGAGTTTTCGATAACAAAA
Organism: Trichonephila clavipes; assembly: GCA_019973935.1. NCBI lineage: Eukaryota > Metazoa > Arthropoda > Arachnida > Araneae > Nephilidae > Trichonephila > Trichonephila clavipes. Next base: position 1,255,035 of record BMAU01017756.1, on the reverse strand, counting down.
CACGAACATAAATGTTTTATTATTTTGCAACAATATTCTCATTAAACTTATTTTAACTATCTACGGTTATACAAATATTAATTGCGCTTAGATATCGAACGACTAACTAATATGTTAATCAATATAGGGAAGAAATTAGCTATAGCACTATTCTTTGAAATTAAACTTATAAAAATAAAACTTTTAAATGAAATGAAAATAATATGACAACGTATAGAATATAATGTTAAATGCTCATTATCCTGTTAACCAGCAGTCATGACAAGCAAGATCTATAAAGATTTTTAGTGTCATTTGCTTTTAAATTTGGGAGTACTTATTAAATCAATTGTAAAAAACGCAATACAGTATAATTCCGAATCTATGGTTCATCACAGAACAAATGATTTATTTGACAGTAGTTTTCCATGACGAACTTACACTTGACGTTCAAATAATGATACACATGTTTAATACAAATTCATAAAAAGAAAAATAAATAAATAAAATCCTTGTTATCTACAGAGAAACAAAATATTTTTGAAGAATATTTTTTGCAAATGGTTAATATTAACGAACACATCTTTGTATTAAACTACATTAACAAAAGTTGAAAAAATGCAAATATCTATATAGCAATTAAAGTAGTGAATTAATTCCATTTAGCTAAAGCGGTTATACATGCATAAAATTTTATGCATGAAAATAAACTGAAATACCGTTTTTATGTTTCAAAATAAGAGGGAGTAAATATATATATATATATATATATATATATATATATATATATATATATATATATATATATATATATATATATATATATATATATATTTACATCTTCATATACTACAGTTCATTGCAAAATATTTTACTTATTATTATTGTTCAGACAAACATGATGTCAGATTTTAATATTTTCCAAATAAATTCTAATTAGCTTCGACAGCAAAAATAAAATTAGGAAATAATTAACTTAATGTAAAAATGAAGAAACCTCAAGTACTCATTCCATTATAAATACGACGAATAAAACGTTATGTAATTAAACAGAATTAATGCTATTTTTACTTTTATATTAGACCGTAAATGAATCGGATGAATCATCATTTTTATTTTATTGCGGGGAATTTAGTTTCTCAGTTGCTAAAATTAAAATAATATAATAATATTTATAAAAGTACGTGACAAGTACGTACTTCCCGAATAATAGTTTTGCAGTATTTACAGACTAATATAATATATATAATATATTCTTTTAGAGAAAAATATCTCCTTTTTATACTTTTATTATATATAGAGATACATAGAAAGATAGATCGATAGATGTTGCTGTTAAAGCGTGAAATCCGTTATTTCATAAAATAACTAGTTATTTAATGAAATAACTAGAAAATTCACTTAAAGTATATAAAACTATTGAATTCTATGCTTTAATTAGGTATTCTGTAGAATAACGATTACTTGATCGTTAAAGTATGAAATAGGACACTCGAAAGTTATTTGAAACTATTCTAGCGGCCTTTAGATGATTTTTTTCTGATTAGGTGGTATAAAGCAATTGTACTCTGTATATTAGCTCAGTATTTGTCAGCGAGAATTAATTTCCATTGAAGAAGTTTCAAATTTCGACAGAACGCTGCAGCTCAAAGTTGCAGTATTGGACAAGGATTTAAAAAGTGCTCGAGTAAAAAAAAATGCGTAATACTAAACAGTGTGCTTTTTTTTCAAAAATAATAAGCAGTTCAATCCAAAGTGCCATCACAGTAATCATTGTTCTAATAAATAATGAAAAGTAAAGTAAAAAAGTACCTCATACAACATTAATTAATATTTTCTTACATTTTTTATTTAGATAGTTTACAGAATATTCTTAGGATGCAGCAGTTTTTCTTACAAACATGTATTTTGTTGATGATACTTAAATATAATGGATTTTTGCAGCAATAATTATTTCCCATGTTCTGTTTAACTAATAGCAATATGAGCAATATAATAAATTGTATCATCTCTGCTTTCCCCCTTATTATTTACCAGTTATTCATCTGCAAAAGGGATAAAATGTTTTTTAGATATTATATTATATATTATATTAGATATTATATATTATTTTAGATATTATTCATGTGTTTGTCATGAATATTCATATGTTAATCTCATGGTGTGTGAATTATTTTGAGACATGAGGGTTTAGTTCTGAGTAAGTGGATAAGGAGAATATAAAGTAATTTTTAATGGAATTTATATATATATATATATTAACTCAAACACATAATGATATTAAAGATTTATATATTTTTAAAGACTGGCAACTTGGCTTTCAATTTTGATTGTCATTGCTCGGTGGTACAATATGATGGTGTTTGTGCTATCGTCAATCAATTACCATTAGAGAGAGAATGATATTTTTTGGTTATGATGGAATATGATAAAATGAGACAATTACATAAGAGTGATTTGGAGGAATATAGAAGGCGCAGACAATATGAGACAGCATGCAAAAAAATTATAAATAATATAAAAAAATAAAAAAACGTTAGCTTCTTGTTCGTTGGTTAATGAGAAATTTACGAAATTAGGAATGCATGATAATGAAAACATTAAGAGATATAAAACGCGTATTATTTGGAATACTGGTTTTGTAGGAAATTACTGTGATGTATCGAAATGGAGAAATTATGAATCGGAATGTAATTATTTTAAATATGACGAAACATTTGATAATAAGTATCATAGTGATTCAGATCATTTAAAATTGAGATTTAGAGAATGTGGGGATAAAAGATGCAAAACCTGCCCCATGATGCAAAATGAACAGAAGAATGAAGAATCAGAATTTAAGTTCTGTAAGACAATCAACTTCATTTATATGTTGACATGTGGTGTTTGCGGATTTAGATATATAGGTCAAACATCAGGAGCTATGAACCTGAGAATCAATTAACATAGATCCGACATTGGAAAAAATACAACAACAAAAAATATAGGAAGAATAGAAATACAACATTTTAATAAACATGGCTTTGAAGATGTTGCGTTGAATATTATTAAAATTGTTCCAAATAAGATAAATAGACTATGGTATGAAAACGTTTACATTGGTATTTATAATGCTATGTATCCTTACGGATTGAATGTGATATGGAATAATAAGAATTTAATACAAGTAGTGAAACAAAATGATAAAGAATCTATTTATAATAGTAGAAATAATAGTAATAAGAGAAAAAAAGAGTTGGTAAGGGTGGACGCAAAAAGAGAGAAAATAGAGATATAGATACAGTTAAAAAAGAAGTAAATATTTTATTACAAGACTTTGAGAATAGTTTTAGTGTTGGAAAAATAAAGTATTTTTTATTTGGACTTAAAAAACAGGAAATAATAATAGTTTTAAAATTATTAAAAAGTATTAGATTAAAAGATAATCATGGATCACACTTGTTGATGGATTTGTGCAAATATATTGCAAATAGATTAAAAATAAAAATAGACTCTAAGGAGGTTTATAATATAGAATATTGTACTTTTGCTATACATGAATAAATCATATAATGGGATACAATTTTCTGAAATATTTAGGAAACACATGGATTTATTTCCGATGAAAAATGTGTTAATAAAGCGAGCGTTCAAGTATAATAAAAAATTAGTAGATCAATTTTCAACTATAATAGTATTAAGGAATTGATGGATAAAAAAGAATGTTGTTGCAATGAATACAAGAATTACGTAGATGAATATCATGGGCACGTAATAACTGGCAACTTAGAAATTGTACAGGATCAGAAATTGAGAGAAATTATGAGCAAAGGTACTGGTTATCGATTGACTATTTCAAACAGCAATTTAAATGTGAGAAAACAACTATCAGAAGATATTAATAAATTTATTCTAAATGTTGCAATTAAATATAATTTACCTACTCAGGCTTTTAAAGAATATGGTTTTCATGTCCTCAAGGACTTAATGAATTTTAATTTTAGAACAAAAAATGAAGATTGTTATAGAAAAATTAAGGGACCAATAGAAAACTTACAAAAACACTTTGTGATCGTTTATGTAGATAAAGTACCAGGAAATTATGCAATTATATGTAAATATTATTATAGTAAATTAATAAATGATCATATACAAAATAATAATGCATATGATGTAAGTAAATTTAGTATGAAAGAAATTAACAACAGATTATTTGCATTTGGTAAACAATTAAATATTTCTAGCAATAAAATTATATATCCCCATATATTTCTGACTCCTAAATTTCATAAGAATCCAATCAAATTCCGCAGTGTAACAAATGGGTTCAATACTTATATATCAAAATCGGGAAGAATTTTACAGACCATATTACAAGATACAATAGACAAATTTAAGGATACTTCTATTATAAAAACAGCCATGATGTAATAAAGAAAGTTGATCAACAAGAGGTAATTTCTGTGTATGGGTTCGATTTCGAGGATTTATTTAACTCCATTAAAATAGAAGATATAATTCAGGTACTTTCAGTTGCATATGAGAAATATGATTTGAATAATTACATTAGTTCTGAAAAGTTCAATACACTTATTCGTTTTGTTATACAGGAGAACTTCATTATTTTTGAGAACAAACTTTATAAACAAATCAAAGGATTGCCTCAGGGTGGCCCGGCTAGTAATAGTCTCGCTAACCTGTATTTACACCATTATGAAATAGTTCGAAGAAAGGAACCCTCTTGCCTCTTGTTAAGATACATAGATGATTTAATTGTTATAGGTCATGATAGAGAATTTAAACCTAACATTAATTTTTATCCGGAATACCTAAAATTAATACAGACGAATTTTAACTCAAACAAAGTTGAATTTTTGGATTTGGATTTAACTATTATTGACAACAAATTATATAGCAATATATATGATAAAAGGAAGCATTTAAATTCAATGTCATAAAGATACCAAACTTCAATAGTTGTCTTCATATATCTGTATTTAGAAACATAATTTTAAATTTTCTGTTGAGAAATAATAATTTAACAACGCACAATATTGATAGATTCAAAAATATCCAGAAATTTATATTAATGTGCATACAAAATGATTATCCCATCAATTTCCTGAGAAAATATATAGATCAGAAATATTTCTTAAAAATATTTTTAAACTCGTAAATGCACAAATCCACCACACAACATTAGGTCCACAAAGTCAGCTTGTTAGTGGTCCAGCTGTGAAGAATTTGTGCATTCCACACACATGTTACATTTTAATATACATTCCACACACAGGTTACATTTTAATATACATTTTAATACACACACAATTAAAACAATATTTACACGACTATAAATACACTTTAAAATTATTTATTACCAGTTAAACATTTATGTCCAATAAGACATTTATGACCAATCAATCAAGCAAGTCTTTTGCATGTGATATGGTTTGCATCTGATGACAAGTGGTCATACTCTGGTGTTGGATCAAGAATCGATTGGATTGACATGGTTGGATGTTATGAACAAAATATGTGTATTTGATATATTAAAAATGAAATGTCGTGCAATAAGAAATGGATCATATTCTTAATGGGATACTGTTTGGTGAGTCTTTAATGATTTACTCTATTCATTTGTGAATATACTGTATTTTTAATGATTTACTCTATTCATTTGTGAATATACTGTGTTTTTAATGTGAACATTCGGTTTTAGAAATTTTTAGTTTGAACTTTCAGATTTTTTAACTTGAACTTTCGGATTTTTAACTTGAACTTTCGGATTTTTAACTTGAACTTTAGGATTTTTTAACTTAAACTTTCGGATTATTTAACTTGAACTTTCGGATTATTTAACTTGAACTTTCGGATTATTTAACTTGAACTTTCGGATTATTTAACTTGAACTTTTGGATTTTTTAACTTGAACTTTCAGATATTTTGACTTGAACTTTCGGATATTTTAACTTGAACTTTCGGATTTTTAACTTGAACTTTCGGATTTTTAACTTGAACTTTCGGATTTTTTAACTTGAACTTTCAGATTTTTAACTTGAACTTTTTGATTTTAGATAATTTTTGATTTGAACTTTCGGATCTCAAATATTTTTGATTTGAACTTTCGGATCAGGAATTTATTTTTTCTACCTTTACAACTATTTTAAAGATTTGTGCATAATCTTGGAAGTTTGAGGGTTCACTTATATTATGTACTAAATTGTTTTTAAATTTTAATATTGCAATATCTTTCGGAATGTGATGGCGAATAGTTTTATATTTCAAGTATAATGATTTAATTTTAACTTTTTAATTTTTTTTTCTGAAATTTGAAAATTTTCCAATTAAATTACCAAGTTGCAATAGGGGGGAAGGTTGGCGCCATCAAACTAGTTTAACCCCACTAAGTCCGAGATTGCACTTGGATATGTTATAAATTTTTATTTTATTTTATAATTTTTAATTTTGTTTGAAAATGATGAAACATTATCTTTTATATTCGCCATTGATATTCTGAAGTGTTTTGGTATTTTGGGATTCATATATTTCAATTTTTAAATTGATAATTGTGATTGTTTTTATATATTTAAATATATATATATATATATATATATATATATATATATATATATATATATATATATATTTATGTTCAATTAATTTATAAATCATTATTGAAATGGTTTATTTTTCGCTTTTAAGGTCTGTCCTTCTTTATTTCATGGAATACCTAGTCCTTTTCATAAATTAACTAAGTATGAAATTGTTCATCTATTATATACTTTAAATGACTTGTGTAGTTATTGTATGAAGTACATAGTTACATTTTATGAAATAACTGAATTATGTACACTTTAACGGTAACACACACACACACACACACATATATATATATAACCAGATAGCTATAGACCCTAAGTATAACTATTCAAGATAGGAAATATTAGGCACAGTAGTACAATAAGTATATATATATATATATATATATATATATATATATAATCTTTGTTTGGGTGGGGGTGTATATTTTGAAATTATCCAAGAGGATTTTAAAAAAAAATTAATTGTTCATTGTTAAAAATATACACGTTTAAAGTTAACTCTTGGCATAAGTAATGATTATGAACATTATGTAATTTTCAGTTTTTACAGCATTTTGTTTACAAGATTTAAAAAGATTTATATTTTATTTGCAAATGATTTTTATTGTTTCTTTCAAGATATTTTCAAGCATTCACATTTAATGTTTTCTCTGTTTCGTTATTCAATTCCTTATATTAGCTCACACTATCTATATGTTTATTTATTTCTCTACGTGGAATTTACAATCGTTAATAAAATACATTTTGAATTGTTCAATTCTGGTGAAATTGTATGTACATGATTACTTTGGAGAACAATAAAGCATTTTCACTATAATTAATAAAAATTGATTAAATCTAACTATTTAAAGGATTACAAATACAGCCATGTTGGCATCATTTTTGGTGACTTAGTGACCATTTTGACGACATGTGTCAAAACTTGAAAAAGTTTGTTTTTTTCCACCACATTTTAAAGCACCCATTTGAGCTGAAATTTTCTATACACTAATGTTTTGAGTAAAAATACGATAATTTAATTATTTTAAATTAATTGATTGGAGCTAATTATTTAAGGAGTTACAGATACAGCCACGTTTGTTTCATCTTTAGTGACTTGGGCCAAAACTTTAAAAGATTTTTTTCTCACGTTTTAAAGAATTCAGTTGAACTGAAACTTTATATACACGATTGTTTTGGATGATAATACGATACTTTAATTAGAATTAATAAAATTAATTACCACTTAATGTTGTGATTTTGTCATATGTGTATAAATATTTACATTAATTGTAACTATTTAATTAAAAAAAATTGTTGATCTAATTAGGGGGACTGACTTAATTTTTTTTTTAATATTACTTGTTTTACTCTAGAATGAACCAAAAAAATTGTTATGATAACATCGTTTGAAAAAAGTTCAAGAATTATACAAAACTAATGTAAAATCAAATAGTTAACTCATTGCTTCTCAAACTTTCAATACTGGCGCACCCCTTTTCGATCACAATTTTTTTCGCGCATCATTATACATTAATAATGTACTGAATGCAATAATAATGCACTTTGACGCTTAAGTTACAATAGGCGATCTTAATTATAAACCATACAAATTAGTAACATAAGTATTAAAAATTTTGTATACTACTTTTAAGCAAAATAAATTAATAAATAAAATAATAGGATAATTATTATGTTATTTTTCCTTTCTCTAATTTTTAAATTGAACATATTACAAAATGCGGTAGATGCTTAGAAGACAAAATATAGATATCTGCTATAAATATAGAAAAATAACTCATTTCTAATAATAAGCATTCCTTATAAAAACTTTGCTTTCCAAGACAAGCTCATGGACGTCATTAATACTTATTAAACTGGTTCTTAATTTAGTATTAATTAATTAGTTATAAAATATTCTGTGCAGCACTGATACATTAAAAGTATACCGGTTGAAGTGCCCGCTCTTTGCTCGAGTTCATTTATAAGAAAATAAAACATTATTGATATAATAAATGAATTGTAAGGGAAGCAAAGCCAAGTGCTCGACAATGTTAACAAAAACGTAAAATGATTTTTTTAAATCGTTGCTCAAATTATAATTAGTTTTAAGCGAATTGTAGTTTTAATCCTCACAGAATTAGCATTTATAATTGATGTTAAACAGTAGCGCACACAGGAATTTTTCATTTGAAAGTTCACCAATCTTATATCAGGTTCCTCTTGATTTTGTCGATTTTCGGGAACAAATACAGTAAAAAAACTAATTTTGAATAAACAATTAGCACTAACTAATAAAATTAATCATTAATAACAAATACTTAACTAAATTTAACTATAAACTTAGAATTATAATCAATCGGAAAAAATCAATTTGATTGGCGCCACTGATGTTAAATAAAGACCAATAATATAAAATATCGATGAAGAATAATTGTATTATTTTTTAATATTTAAAGTGAAAAAGACTTCAACATGTTTTAACCCGGAGCAGGCGTGCACTCGGTACTGTCGTTATTGAGGGGTTAAAAAGGGTTATTAAAGGGTCCCCAATCCTTTTTTTTTTATAATTATTTTTGTACACGATACAAATCATGATTCCAGTGAATAATTTAGCTAAGAGAAAGTTTATTTACTTTCAAGGACTTTTCAATTTTCTTTGGTAATAAATAAACAGTTTTGCCAGAACTAACGATTTCGTAATCTGTGTGTCCCGCGCGACCACTTCCGGGTAAAAGGTATATTCATTATGATAATGTTTATGTTACAGCTAAAAATTGTGTGAAACGTTTTCGTTATGCTTTATACATTGAGAATATTTATAAAAATATGTCTTGGCCAAGTAATCCTTCATGTGCTTGTGTGTGTGTGTGTGTGTGCTCTCCATGGTTTTCCAAATATCATTAAACTATTTTGCATGAAAAAAGCGCAACAGAGAACACGTAAGAGAGGGGTCATAACTAACTGTACCAATAACTTAGAAGGTCAAACAGATTACAGCTATAATGTGCAGTATTTCAAAAATAATGACGGTGATGAATTTTTTATGTTCCTAATTTTACGATTCTGGGTCCGGATCTGGTTTTTTCTGAAAAAGTAGTATGTTAGGTTAAAAAAGTTTAATAAAAAAATCTCTCATCACGGGATGACAGCAAAATCAAATAAAAGTTTTTATTTGGTTATAGGATCAAAGATAGCTAAAGGTATTGAAGTTTTTATTTTTGATGTCTTAATATCGCCTATAAATTATATCAGAGTAAAAGTGCATTTTTTATTATGTCTGAAAGTATTTTGTTTTAATTCATTCCAAAACTAATTATTTTTTTAAATCTTTTATTTTCGATATGCTCGCGTCCCCCTCGTAAGGTCATCGCGCCCCCATGTTTGAAAGCACTGAGTTAACTAATTCAAATAAAATTTATAGGATTTTAAGTTTACTTATGCATCAAAAAGTGGGAATTTTTCATTCATGTATTATTTGCTGCATTGCATCACCTAAAATATTTGAGTTTTAATATGGTTTTTAATTTCTTTTTTGTATACACCGCTGGCCACACAAAATGCAATGCCAAGTAGGACCAATGATATCACAGCGGCATTTATTTGGTACATAATATGTTAACAAAGACAAAACAATTAAAATTACAACCGCTTGTGACATGTGGATGAAAAAATCAGTAGCTAGTGTTATTGTCACTGTTGGCTATAATCGTTGGCACACGTCTTGACATGGAATCAAAGAGGCTTAAGATGTTTCATTTTAGTACAGCCGTCAATGTAACTTGCACATATTGCCAAACTTGATCTGGTGTGTTAGAGGGTGGTGCATTCTGGGCCAGCCGTTTTGCTAGCATGTACCACACGTTTTCAATTGGCTGTAGATTGGAAAAAAATCAGCCCACGGAAGCCATTCCATCTAATGGGTAAAGAAAAACTCTTAAAAATTGCGTACCCCATGTGGTTACGCATAATCTTGTTGGTATATAACTGATAGCAAGCGCTGAATGTATGGCAGGAATACTGTTTCCAACACATCATAGATGTAACGCTAGCTGTTCAGTGTACCTGGAATGCATACTAGAGAAATGCGCCAGTGAACTCCAATACCACACTAAACCATGATACAAGGTACAAGATCTATGTGGCGATGGATAAAGCAACAGTTCAGCAGCCTCTTACCAAGGTGTCTCCAAACTCGAATCCGACCATCGCGATATTAGGCAAAAGTTCGTCAGTAAACTCAAAGTCGTTCCAGTCCTTTGTCCATGCCCACCGTTCTTTGAACCATTAGCAGCTCAAACGCCTGTGGAATCCAATCATAGGTAGGCGGAGAAATGGAAGCCTTGCACATTTCACTCTGCTGCAAACGGTGTCGAATGATGTGAGCGGACGCCGAAGAGTTCCTGACAGATTGAATATGTTATGCTATGGCTCGCGATGTGGCTGCGTGATTCATCACACCCATGCGCGCAATCCACCTGCCATCACGAACAGTGGTGAAGCGAGGTGAATGCAATCAGTTCCATTCGTCCATCGTTTCCTCCTGTATCCAGGGGAGACAGATCTTCATCACAGTTGCCACGTTTCGTCCAACACGTTGACCTACTTCTCTGAAGGATAATCCGCAATCCCATAGGCTACCATTCTTCTTCGGTAAAATTCAGAAACTTCGTCAAAAAACGATCGATGTCTTCCACGAGACATAGGTAAAAGTTTACGATAAAAAAGCATGTGAAAAGAGGATTACCTATCTTCAAATCACCAATTTCATCTCCCCTTATGTTGCGCTTGCTGGTGAGTTCCGTCACCCGTGATGTGTGTCTTCGCTAATGCTAATGATTAGCGTATTTCATCGCCGCCCACGCATGATGTAAATTTCACATGATTTTTATGCTTCCTTTAGGATGCCCGACTAGTTGCGAATACATTTTTTTTAATTTTGTTGAAAATTTATTTTTAATTTCATTTTTTGTTTAACCGTAACTGAAAAATAATAAAAATAGAAAAAAAGTATTTTTTTTTTAGTATGGACAATTTTAGGTAGAAATTGGGCGTTATTTGCACGTTATGTTAAACACAGTAAAATAAGTTCTATTGCATAAACTTCTAAAAACACATATAAATTTACTCAGAAAACAGTTATTAATAAACTGATCCTTGAAAAAATTTAATTTACCAATAAATTAGGGGCCAAAAAGTGCACAACTTGTAAATTTTTCAAAAATTACTAATTTGTCACAAAGAAAAAAGTGTGTGTGTGTATTTATGTACGCACGTAAGAAGTTATACTTCTTTGTCGTAACAAGATCGAGATCTTTCTAAAACTCTTCAACAGGGCAAGCTGGGCCAAGGATGAAAGTCGGTCACAAGCAGAGATGAACGATACTAACCTTAAGTCAATCGGACTAGCCCAACTTGAGATAATCACGATTTATATAAATTTAAACTCCCCCGCACAGGGATAATAGAACCAATAACATGGGGGTTTTCAACAGACTGTAACTAAAGATGAGGTGAACTGAATGTGACACCTGAGACCTCATATTGAATGTATCCGCGGGGAAAATCTTTCCTGAGAAAATTAAGATATCCGCCTGAAGAGTTATGTTCATTTTAAAATAAAAAACATTTAAAAGAAATAAAATAGAAGCAGGGCATCGAGCAACACGAAACTCGGCCTGGTAGTGAGGAAACAAGAGTAATCCATTCGAACCAGTTCGGTGTCTGTAGTTGCAAATGGGGCGGTGCTAGCTCGGGAAAAGAAAATGATACTAACTTCCCCGGGAGGAAAACACTGTGACGTAAATAGTCACGTACATCTCAATAATATACAGAGTAGTAGGTGGTCTAAAAGTTTCATTCTTTTATCTCTATAATATGGTGACGTCATCAAAAGATTGAAATCCATAGGAATAACTTAGTGATTCTAATTTTAGTGATAACGCCCCTCCTAGGCCCAATATCTACACACGAATTTTAACAAATGAAAGAGCTCAACGAGGAGAACATATGGTCTGAGTTTCATTTAACGAAGCTCGAAAATCCTCTGAGCCATATGGGATTTTAAAAAAAATTTAAAACTTTAAAATAATTTGAAAAAGTTAAATATAGGTAAAACAATGGGGCTATGATCTGAAAAAAATATATCTAGGATGCTTATAGGGAGAACAATCGAATCCATTAGTTGGGTCGACCAAAGTGTCTTAGGATTTGAGTTATTACTGAGGAAGCCATGTGGGGAGAAATGGAGGGGACGAATTCCACGTAAAGCGCGCGCTAATACGAAAATATTGTGGGCCTCCAAAAACCAAGTCCCAAGCTCAATTTCTTAGGCAGTGAAATTTTTTTCCAGTCCTCATAGGATTAACATGGGAGCATGATATTTTAGTGCTTAAGCCCTCCCCATGCATACACAATGGGAATGAAATACATGACTGGATAGTTCTCGACGAGTGGAACAGTTGGTTCAAGTATCAAGTCCGAAACTCGAACAGGAGCCATGATGTTGTGAATTTAAATAAATTTTAAAAAAATTTAAAACGTTTAAAACAATTAAAAACTATGGAAGAAATCGTTTTATGAGCAAGGAATTATAACAACTAGAATATTAGATAGAGAATGATTAAATGAGCCAGGTCCGAATGAACTGTCAGGCTCGGGTGCCGAGATATTGGTCAAAAAGCGGTAGAGAGGGGGAAATGCACCGGGGAGGGGATGTGTTCCTACAGATATGATTTATAACAATAGTTATTAAGATCCCCAAAATATCAGTCCCCTAGCACCAACAAAAGTGGCATGTTAAGGTAACCGACTACGTTTGGAAACGTGATTTTGCAAAAGCGTGTAAATGGATAATATTTATGATATTTAGTGACAATTAGAATAAAAAAACGTATATAAAATTGCTTTAATAATATTATTACAATAAAAAATTATTTAAGTACAATATTTTGACAAAATGATCATAGAATCGCGAATTTTCAAAATATTCTCCTTTTGTGAAAAATGCTTCTATTATAATAATATTTTGACTGTGTATAGCTCATACCTCTGTACAGAGACTCAACTAGAATTTTTGAAATATATAACTTAGAAGTGGGTTTATCCATATTTTACTACAACAGATGAAAGAAATTTTAAGAAAAAAGGCCGATAATTATTTCAATTCGTGGTAACTCTGAAAATAATGTGAGTTTTTCAAAAATCCTAGTTCAGACTCTCTGGATAGAAGTCTTTACTTTATATAAGCAAATTATTATTATTTTTAAGAGCATTTTTTATAAAAGGAGAAGGTTTTGAAAAAAAGTTTATTATAAATTAATTTTTGACAAAATATTGTATTTCAATAATTTTTTATCAGTGTGTTCTTAAAACAATTTACATGTATTCTATTCTAAGTGACACTAAATATCATGGGAATTATCCGTTTATGCGCTTTTTTAATATCACAGTTCCGAACGTCGTCGGATACCTTAAAATATTGTCACAAACTGATAAGCTCTGAGCGGCCGAACGGTTAGAGCACTGCTCTATCATGTTTCAGGCCTAATAAATATATTTTTGGGGGAATAAGATTCCACAAAATATTGTTGTAACTTTCATTACCATTTTGTAATCTTTACAAAGTTTCATTACTACTTTCTCTCTCTCTCATTACAAGTTAATTTTTCAAAAAGTTTCATTACACAGTTTCAGTAATGTAGGCTGTATCTGGTTATTTTTAAGAAAGTTCTAGTTTACTTTCTTTGAGAGGACACCCAGCTGATTGTGCCCTTTGATAACGACACCAACTCTCAAATCCTTCAGGACGTTTTCTGTCAATTAATTTATCAGTTTATTTATTTTCCCTCCCAAACCTTTCACCGTTTTTTTTAATTGACACCACTGCTTCCCTACACGTTTTTGCACATGTCCTATACACTCGAGTTTGGTTACAGAATTAGTTCCATAAAAGTTTTTCACAGCTTCCTCCATACTCTTTCCAGTCCCCATCTTCGTAATATTCATTTTACTGCATATTCCTTACATTTGATTGCTCAAATATACGGGAGGCTCCAACTACCCCCATGTTTCCTGCGGAACCTTTACAGTTCAAACATGCATGTTTCGATGGCTGGCTATTGCCTTTTGCACATATGTGGAAATATTGCGTCATCACTTCAATGTCCAAAATTTTTCCAGTGTCAACTGATATGACACTTAAACAGCCATTTAAAGATGAGTAGCCTCTGCAATGCCAAGCACCATCAATAGATATTCCACGTTTAGTGAAATTATTTGAGCCTATAATTTCACCCAAAGTAGCTGATATTTTCCTGAGCAACGAGCTTCGGTTACTTTCAACAGTTTCCTTTCTTGATTGCGGAAACCAAGTTTTCACAAGAAAGTTATACCAAGAAAAGCACGTAAATTTTTACCAGCTAAAAATCCTTTCCCGATTAGCCTTAGCCCCCAAAAAATTGAAGAGTTTAAAAGACAAGAACGATCCATCTTCCTTGTAGTGAGGAAAGCTTTGAAGATGGATATTTGAGCATAATCCACTGGCATATAGTCTTCTATATGTCCCAAGCCCTGAGAATAACAATCAGGGCAGCAAACTACGACAAAGAATGAAATTAAATTTGTCAAGCTGACAATTATATTGCCTGTACAATTTTTAAACTTGTTTTCTGAAAAAAGTTTCAAACTTTTATGGCTTGATTCCAATTTTTTGGGCACAAGGGAACTCGGTAGTATATATATATATTGGGGGCTAAGAATTTCCTCATTCTCATTAATGGTAGCACGAATGGTAAAATGATTTCCATTACATAGACGCATCTTAGATCTCCCAGATCTTCTTTTAGCCATAATTAATTAATATTTTGACTTTAAAGATACAGTTTTTTTATAAATTATATCAAAGTAGAACGAAAAAACGAGTAGAGCTATAACGTAAACAAATCGAAAAGTGACAACAAACCTGTGAAATTGTTGCCAAATTTTACTAAAAACTATTAACTAATTTTAAAAAAAAATATCACCATATCCAATTTTAATATATTACCTTAACTAATATTTTATAAACAATTTCAATAACACTCCAAAAAAAAGAGTAAAAATCTTTAAAATTGAAAGTACTTTCGTTTCGATGTCTAACTTCCGGATCGTTTTTGCCATTCTCACTTGTCATAAAAATTGCTATACTTTACAAATAATTAAAGAACAAAAAAAAGTTTGGAAAGAAGAAAGTTTAAATATTATAAATATAAAAAAAATGTCATGTTCATCAAACTTGATGATTTTGCACTACTCAGGCACTTTAAGGTGTTATATTTTACGTTGCCCCGGCAGTTTGGAATTAAAATATATGGATGTGATGGGATTCAACTTCGGAAATAAGAATTATTACTAGTCGAAAATGATCTCTATTAAATACAAAATTTTAAATAAAAATTGTTGAAAGCTACTAATAAAGCAGAAACATGAAATCCTTTAAAACTATATTAATATAATACTCATTCTGACAGTACTCATGAAATTATCTTCCTCAGAATCAAAATTTAGAGAGAAAAATTCATATATTCTAATATAGATTTTGACGATAATAGTAGAATGCAATATAGAAAGGGTTTTTGATTCCATTTCTGCATAAAAAATACTGTATAATTTGTTATTTAAAATATATATATATTCAGCCTTTAAGTACATGTTCTAGGTATTACAACTATAGCAGAGTAAATATTCAAACTTGTAAAACGCTCAAACTCTTAATTTTTATGCTAAAATGATAAAGCACACGTTAATATTACAAGAAAATATTTATTATATCTTTCGCATCAAGTTTAAAATTCTTAGACTGATATTCTTGAAAACAATTTACTCTAATGTATATTTTTGATAGAAGGCATAAACTTTAACAAGGCATTTGGTTCAAAATCATTTATTAGTATTACTTAATAAATAAAACACATATTTAGTTGTTAATAAAATTACAATAATAAGAA
Organism: Trichonephila clavipes; assembly: GCA_019973935.1. Classification (NCBI taxonomy): domain Eukaryota; kingdom Metazoa; phylum Arthropoda; class Arachnida; order Araneae; family Nephilidae; genus Trichonephila; species Trichonephila clavipes. The sequence continues at coordinate 1,238,510 of BMAU01017756.1, read as the reverse complement.
TTTCAAAGAAATTCAGTAGAAAACACGGCATGTAAGTTCTTAAATATACATTTGAACCTCCATATTACGAACCTCTATATAGCGAATTTTTATACATAGAGGACTTTTTCCTGGAACCAAGAAAATATCACGATTTTCTTCGAAAAATAACCTCCCAATAGAGAAATGTATTTTCTTTATAACGAACTTTCGAGATTCAGTATTTTGCTCTATATTTTTAAAGTATATCTGAACACATTTCAAGTCTTCTCTCTCTTAACACACTTTATGGTGGTCATAAATCTTCTACTTGTTTTATTAGTTGCCTAACTCGCCGAGAGCAATAGAATTCTGGGTGTTTTATCCAATAAGTGAAAATGTTAACCCCCTTTAACCAGTTCTCTGTAAACATCTTCGATGCTCCATTCCACCCTCAGTGGAGTTGTCTTATGTCCCCGTTCCCTTGAACTAATATCCGTTCATTTGTAGTGTTGATTAGTCGTATTGGTAGCTTCGTTTATTGTAGCTCGAAAATACAAAAGCGTAAGTGCTTGGACATCAAAGAAAACATTTAATTATTCATGAAGTGGATAAAGGCGTGTCAAGAAACTTTATTTACAATTTTTCTTCATTTATTATTTCTTTTTTTTTCTTTGTCATTGGTAAGATATATAAAATAAATATAAAGTCGGACCTCTCTATATAACGAAGTCGCTGAATCCCGGAAAAAAGTTCGTTGTATGGAAAATTCGTTAAATAGAGGTTTCTCTTTTAATATACTTTAAAAACCACGTAAAACAAATTTTTAAATTCATAAACACTATATAAAAAAAATTATTCACAATTTTAAAAAAATTAATATATCTTAATTTTATATATCTAACCCACATAAAAAGAAAGAAAGAAAAAGTGCAAAGAAAATGAGAAAAATAAATGTCGAAGAACTCACTGTATTTTCAATATTAAGAAAATTATTTTATACTGAAATTAATGAATTTTAAGGACATTTTATAATTTAGAGCACACAAGTAATATTAAACATGCATTATTTTATAATTAGAACACGGGACATTTCCATTCACTGAGAAAAATGATATCAAAGATGTTTCTAATTAACTGGACAGTGGGGGTTAAAGATTACACTTAGTAGATGAAACGCACAGAGAACTCGATTGCTCTCGGCGAGTTATGATAGAAAAACATTTCAAGATTTATGACCGCCATAAAATGTGTTAAAGAGTGAATAACTATAATTTTTTTCAGAAATACTTGAAAAAAGGGAGAGCAAAAATTGAATCACAAAAGAAAAGGTACGTTCTATAGAAAATTCACTTTGCTATAAAGAGGTTACTTTACGAAAATAATCGTGAAATATTTAAGGTTCCAGGAAAAAGTATGCTTTATAGAATTTCGACAGTTTATTAACTTACAAAAATGTACGAATAATTACTCTTTTTTAATATGTAGTGTTAAGAATATTTAAAGTTTGTTTTATTTGGTTTATAAGGAAAACTGAAAGATGGTACTCTATATAAAAAATTTTCCATCTAATGAACTTTTTTTCGGGATTTAGAGACTTCGTTATATAGAGATCCGGCTGTATTTATAAAAAAACTCAAAAGGTTCAAATTTGAATTTTAAGAAATAAACATTTCTTAAATTTTTAACTTGGGATTTTTTAATTTTTCGTCTTCTGCTGTATGATTCAGAAGTCACATATTTTTCAATAAGTGAACATTGAACACATATTTTTATTGTTAATATATATTCGTAATGACCCTTTCATGTGGATTTATTTCTTAAGGAAAAAAATATCCACACGTCAATCGCACATTAAGAAGACAATTCAGTGCTGAGCTTTGCAAATATTTTTGATCGAAGATTGCAAATAAAAAAAATGGTGTTTATGCTTAAATTCACATTCCTCAGTATTCAGCGAACCCAGTAACTTTCAACATTAAATGTAAACATAAGGTCTTTTGTACATAAAAATATGTTGACTATGATACGGATCGGGATCACAAACATGAAAAATCACGTACTAGAAATGCTAATTCACCATGCAAAGAAGAAAATAATTCGTAAGCAAAAATTGACTTTGAATGAGAAAAAAAAAGTTTTTCTATATATTGTTTGTGCTTTGCATATTCATATTGGTAATGGATGAAAATATTGCGAGATAAAAAAAAATTGTTTAATTCAGAGAAATTCGGTTAATTTTTAATAAATTCCAACTTATAGGTATAATGAATAAAGTAATGAAAATAAAATCATTATATGAATGATTTTTTAGTAAACTATTTTTGGATATTTTGTGTAAAAAAACCTTTTAAAGGTGTTATATATATATATATATATATATATATATATATATATATATATATATATATATATATATATATATATATATATATATATATATTTATTTTTATTACGTAATTTCTTGTTATGTTCTTTTTATCTATTATTTCTTGTTTTTGATAAATAATACATATTTCTTTTTATATATATATATATATATATATATATATTTTTATTACGTAATTTCTTGTTATGTTCTTTATCTATTATTTCTTGTTTTTGATAAATAATACATATTTCTTTTATATATATATATATATATATATATATAATCAATATAAGATTTTTTAAAATTATAATCATATACATATACATACACATATATATAAATTTATACACACATATACATATACATATAGACAAAAATATAAAAATAATCATATAGTTATAAACCTAAGATAACTAAAAGTAGGAAGTAGGCACACAGTATAAAGACAAATTCCTGGCCTTAGGAACCAGGTTTGCAGGTTTAAACAAGTTTTGCGGCGCCAACCTTCACCTGTAATTTGTCATACTATGTACCAAGAGGAAAGGAAAGAGTTCTATACGTAAAATTTAAATATTAAGTCATTAAACAAGAATATATGAACATAAACATAACCTACTAAAACGGATTTATAACGATGGCCAAGAGTGCAGTATCGTGTTCCCGCCAAATAGGGAGAGCAGAACCGCATAAAGTTACTTGCGATACGATATAAGAAACGATTAATTGCGATACGATATACGATAATAAGAAATATATATATATATACTTTTAAAAAAACATAAAAATAAAAATCATAAAATTAGCGTAAATTATAAAGAAACTCTGAAAATTATAAAATTATATATATATGAAAAATATATATATTTAAATTATATATATATATATATATATATATATATATATATATATATAATGCTATATTAAGGTACACAGTACCCTTTTTTTTCAAAAACATTGGACACAGTTACAGTAAAAATAATTTATGTTTACATTATTTTATTAAGCTGATTCTGTAAAAAGTCATTTTGACTAGCCATTATTTTACAATTTAAAAAAAATGGAATTTTTGAAACTTTTTCAATTTTTTAAAAATTAATGAATTTTTAAAATTTTTTACACATTTTATAAGTTATTTATGTTTCTGAGGTTGTTGAAAATAAAAGTTAGTATGGATTTGAAAATATATACTTCCTTGTTGATTTTAAATAATTACTTTTCTAGAAAAACCTGTAAAAAGCAAGGAAATTTTTAAAATATCAACTTTGGCATTTCTTATAAAATTAATGAGAGATCTTAGCCCTAAATCCATACTAACTCTTATAGAACATACGTTTCGGAGTAAAATCAAAAAAATTCAAGTCTCTATCTTAAGCAGAAAAAAAGCTTTGGGAATTAGAGAACACTTATGCTTTCAAAATTGAAAGTTTGAGAAAACCGCATCTAAAGATTGTAAAGACATAAAACGAAAACTTATAATGTTCGTAAAGCTCTTATTTTTACTCTATATGTTAGTCTTCAATGCATATTATTCATTAAAACACTTTTTTTAATTAAATATGACTAAAAATTATATTTTTAATTCAAAATATGTTTTGGCGTAATATTGATAGCATGTGTTAAGACGACATTTTAGTCAGCTTAATCTTAACCTAATATCTTTACAAAAGTTTTGAAATACAAATCATGTATATGCAACATAATAATGAAATTAACTTAAGCTAAAAATATCCAGGTTTGTTCATAAATTTTAATTATTTTTTACCTTTAAATTGGGGCAGTTTAGGATGTTTTAGCTCTTACAGAACGACTTTAAAATACTAAAATATAGTACTACAATACATTTAGTATAATATAGTTTGGTACAACAAGGAAATATTCAGCTATATCTGCAACATTTGAATTCAAAATATATGTATTCGAAAGTCTAATTGTAGTATCAGAGCTAAGGACTGATATTTAGCAACATCATTTTCAGTAGTATTCCATCTTTTCGAAATATTGTTACTCTCAGAAACCTAAGAACGCTTTGGACATGACATTTTCTCTACATGAAAAATTAATGATAAAGCTTTTTAAGTTATATAAACTATTTTTAAAGCAAAAATTGACCATTAAATTATTCTTAATTAATTGATTATGAGAACTCAAAAAACTTAAAACATAACCAAGCAGAAATGATTTTAGTAATGAAAATTGGAATTAATAACCATTTCGCACTAAAAACTCAAACACATTTTTAATTAATTTAATTTATAATTTTAAAAATTGCTTTAAAATGAAAGCGAAACCATAGCTCATAAAACTTCAAATATCTTAAAAACTAATTTGCTAACAGATCTGAAATTTGATGACAAGCTTCTCAATTATATGGGCCTTTAGAAAATACAGAAATAAAATTCGGTAGTTATGAAATTTTAGAGTTAAGTGTAGTCTTAAAAATACAAAAAATAAAAAAAAATGATTGATATGTGTTTGAGGAAAATTAGTTGAGATATGTGAGTAGAAAATATGATTAGCATCAATAGTGGATCCCAATTATACTTGAAATTAATCCCTTAACTTCTGTCATAATATATAAACATGTCAATCTTACCGATGCTCTAAATACCCTAGACGTATATATATACGACTTTTTGAAATATGATCCTATTCTTTGCGCTGATATCAGCAAAGCTATAGTGAAAGCTTTGAGTGCTGTAAAATTACCATGATAATATTTGCGAAGAAGTTACATATTTTAGAGAAACCTTTACTGATTTACAAATTCTCTTTTTCCTCAAAAACACCACAGACGTGCGTCTGTATAAAACCCCAAAGCACTGGGGAGTGAATCGCGTCACTTTGAATGGGCAGTTAAGAGGTTTAGGGGGAGTTAAGTAGCAAAGTAGCACCACGTGAAACACAAGAAATATAAAAGGGGCTTCTATAATAATAAACAATTAAAAAATACGTTTCTCAACAGTTGCTTAGAATAAATCTTCTCACGAAATTTATGCACTTTAAATTCAAGCTTTTACTTTTTTCTGTTTTCTCTGCACCAAATCCTATACATATATCTGATGGCCAAATTGCATTACTTTTAAGTTGGAACTAATAACTTTAAATTTAATTCGATGGTAAATGACGATCAACTTAAAGTTAGGTCTTTATCTGGCTTTTAATTGGAAAAGTTCATATATCTATGTACGTATCTCTATGCATGTGTGTGTTAGTATATATATATATATATATATATATATATATAATTCCCGCTACTTTTCGTTTTGTTAACTCGTTGTATTAATATTTAAACAAACTTTAATTCCTTAGTATAAAAATAATACTGTAATCTTAATCGTAATAGACTAGTCAGAAATCCCTGACCCGCCCATTCTATCCAATCAGAACTAATATTACGTAATACCCAATGCCGGTATAAAAGCAAAAGTCTTGTGCAATCGCTCTGTCTGCTTGCCTTCATCATGTACAAATGTAAATAACTGCAGCTATGTGCCTTTGTGTCCGCCAACGTGCCACTGCCTATTCAATGTGAAAATGTACCGCATTTGTGTTTTAATCTATTGATGTGTGCTTCATAATAAAGCAGGAAAATTTATTTTGAAGATATCTTCAAGAAATCAGATGTGACAACAAACCAATACGGGCCAACGCTACTACAATACATAACATATATATGATATAATTATATTCACTTTAGAATACATAAAATAATGGGTTCAAGTTACAATGGGAGGAAATTGCTGAAACAATATATATGCAAGCTAAAGAAAATATTTTTACGGTACTTGGATTATTAAAACGATAATTAATTCAAAAATAACAAATGAATACATGCTGAAAATGCAGCTATAAATGAAGACAACACTAATTAAGAATAAAATAAGAAAACACTGCTCATAAAATAAATAAGGAGAATTAATCACATTATGAGGTTAAATAATCCCTGTTAGTGGTTTAGTTATGTATGCTTTATAAATATAAAACAAAGATTCAAAAGTTAAAGATACCAGTTTAAAGAAACTACACAATTAAGGCATTAATTAAAAGCATTACTTTATATTAAATAATAAATATGCTTTTTACCACTCGAAATGCATTTAATTTAAGCTTTAACATTTTTTTATCCAATTAAAAATAATATTTTTATTTTTTTCTCCTCTGCCGCATATTAGAATAAGTAAATATAAGTAAATACAATCAGAAACAAAACGTTCCTAATATTTGTAGAGTCGAGGGAAAAAATAAAGTATTTAAACTGTTAATTTAAGTATTTTTAGTAAAAAAAATACTACTTAGATAATCATGTTAACAAAGGAAAAATGTCCTCTCCTTTTACTTAGAGATAGAGCAAGTATACAAATTTTACTGTTTTTTTTAAAATTTTATCTGGAAGCTTGTGCTGCAATTTTTAATAGATAAACATGAATATATGCATTGTTTTTGTTGAGTACACTGGAGTATAATTTTATCACTAGTGTATAATTTTATATAAAATTAGCAATGGCTTCGCTAAAAAATAGGTACTTTTAGTTTAAAATAGTTCATCACTTTTACGACTAAGGGAGTTACTTTTCCATTGTAAATGTTAGCTATTGTCGTATTTAATCATAAACCTATTTGAATTTTCAATAAGAATGTCTAAGCAAATGGTGTGCCGAACACAATTGCATAAACAACACTGTTTACTTAAAACAAAAACAAAAAATAATTGTCAAATTAATCGGGGCCAATGATTCAAAATTCACGGGCAGTTTTATTTTTCCTACTATTAATTTTAGTTTATTGTGTCAAGTAATAATATGTTACTCTAATTTCTAACATAATTTATGTTATTTGGTAAGTAAAATTTTGTATTATAATAAAATATATTGAACAAAGGGTGATAAAACCACACATTGATCCAAAAATACTACACATTATTACGTATTGTTCTTAATTTTTTTACTTCCTTGTACCTGAATAGCTAAATAAATAGTTACGTAATACTGTTTAATTTTAGCCAACTTACAGTTCCTTACGGATTAAATATTCCTAATACTTGTATTTATAGATCGTTGAAAATTTCTAAAAAAATTATTAACGTGTTTATTTGAATCACCTTGTATTTTATAATTTAAGAATTATGGAATTAAAATTATTCATTAAAACACGGAGATAAAAAACAGAAAATCAAACCAGGTAGTCAAAAAAAATCATTTCATGAAAGATCCATCTGCAAATGAATATTTCTTTTTGCAAAACGCAAAAACTTTATAGTATCAAAATAAAAATATACTTTTAGCTATGTCAAATGATCAAATAGTACCAAATTCTGGGAAAACAGTAAACGAATATAATTTTTTCACTCTCAAAACTTGCGAGGGGGACAAATCTATTTATGTACCCAAATGAAAATATACTGAAAGCACTGCGGAAGACATTTCATTCGTATAGCATAAATTTTGGATCCTAAAGTAGGGACATTACAACTATTTTTTCAAACTGCTACTGCTCTGCTCAATTCTACTACGACACGCAATCCCACTTCTTCTGTCCTCAGCTAAATTGCATTTCTTTCTTTAGAAGAAACGTACAAAACATGAGATAGTACTGCTGCAAGAAACCGAGCTTTCACTTGCAGTACTGTGTCTCCCTGCGGTACAAGTCCTCTTAAATAATGCAACCGATTCATTTCCGTAAGTGAAGCAAGGCCAAGCATTAATTTTAGACGGACAATGGATTTTCCCAGGATAGTGGACTTAATGGATACTTCTCGTAATGTCTCACGCGGGATTCATGGTTCTCTACAAAATACTTGAGAATGAATGGTTAGTAACAGCTGAAATATATATTCGGGTGTGTTAGTCATCATCAACAAAGAAATATTTCATGGGATATGTAATTTTCAGTGCACGGTTTAGGAGTTTCTTTTAATATATTTTAAATGTATAAGCTAGAACCTTTAGCTTCCAAACTTTGCAAAAACCAATAATAAACTCAGTGTGAGTTATACTTGTACTATTATAAAAATATTTCAATACCTAATTTATTAATATAAGGCACCAAATAATAAAAATACTTGAAGGGATTTCAAATCATTGGAAGATTGGAGAATCTTAGCTACTAAAATAATTCAAATGATGGAAGTTATTATATGAAATGTGAATATCGAATTTTCTAGATACACAAATATTAAGTATTGATAATTACTAAATAAATAGATGAAACACTATAGCTACTTAGTAGTTTATACATGCAATATAACTTTATTATCAGCGAGAAAAAGCAGAAGAAAAATAATTAATTTTACTGCCTCCCGAACATTCAAAACAATCTTTGTAGATTGTCTAAGATTGAAACCTTAAATCCTGAAACCTAAAATAATTTCTTGTTCAAAAAAATGTACGTGTTATTTCTCTGAGACAGTTTTATTGCATTAAAATACATGTATTATTCAAATAACATAAGTAAATAAATTAAAAGTTAAAACCGAAAAAATCAAATATAAATTAAGTACTGAATTCCTGTAATTGCTTTGTAAAATTAAGTAAATTTATACTTTAAAAAATGATGTTTTTTGGTTACATAACAAATATATTTATATATATATATATATATATATATATATATATATATATATTCAATACCTTAAATGTGCATGGGATAATACAATGAACTGCTGTATTCACACAGTTCTACTAAGTTTTTATTTGTATTTTTAAGCTAAATTAAAACATTTATGAATGCGTCTAAATGCATATGAATTAAATACAAAAGTGTATTGAAACCTTTCAATTATTTTCATATACAATGAACTGAAATAAATAAATATATATGAAAAAAATAAAAAAAAGTAATTACGATACCTTTAATGAAGCGAAATTTGTATTAGCTAAATAAATTTAATAAATATTTGGGCTAAAAAGCATATAATAAAAGTTCATATATAATTAAAAATACTAAATTATAAAAGACAATTGTCAATCGTAAATAATTGTTTATTTTCTCTCTCTCTCTATAAATTATTTAGATTTATACTCAATATTATTTACAATCAAAGCCATTTAGTTCGACATCCAATTATAAATATTTTACTTTTTGCATTCCTGAAATAACACTTTTCAATAAATATCCTCCTGTGAAAGCTTTTAATGCGTCTCCAAATATCAGTATAATCTCATGCACTTACCATACTTTAAACATGTTTATTTCTATGCAGTTATATATGATTAACTCAGATTTAACTAAGATTGCTGGTTTGATAATTATTTTCAGGCCAGCCAACCTATATAATTATTTTGACTAAACTGTGGGGTTGTAGAGAAAAGAAATAAGAGTAATATGAGGTAATCAATAAAACTGAAGACACCATATATAAATCATAACATTAGAATATTGATATTAAATGTGCTAAAATAGGATTACCGATGCTATATATGTAAATTACCAAGGAAAAATACAACTAGATCTACTTACTTTACGTAGAAAATAATAATTGTATATAAAAATCTTAAAACAGTATCACAGCAAAACGAATCGTCAACTTTACTTCCCACAAACCGGGTCTATTATAGAGCTGCACTACAACAAACGAGTAAACAAATAAATAAAATCAATTATAATTAAAACATCGAATGTTTGAAAACCAAAAATATTTGTTACGAAAATTTTGGAAAGAAAAGTCTAATAAAATATTCTTCAAAATAATGCAATAAAAGATTAAAGTATATTTAAATGTGTGTAAATATATCACTTTTCATTTCTTTAAAATAATATGTATCATGAACAAATTTGTATTCTATTTGGAAAAGGAAACTTAGTATTTAAGGTGCATTTATTCCCAAAATTTGAATTTCCTTTATTTGTTTTCATTTTGATAATACATTTATGTTAGAATCTAGCATTAACAATGTTTGTGTTATTCTAGAGTTTTCAGTTTTTGAAGAAAAGGTAGTTTTTACAAAAAGTTCGAACATAATTAAAAATGCGAAGCTTTCTATATAAAGGCCTTAAAAGGGATGAAATATTAGCTGAAGTCATATAATGATGTATTCAAAGAAACTTACGCCCCGGATATGCGGAAAACATCCAAAGAGAATAAAACTTTTCGTGAAAAACATTTGAATAAATAGCGAAGGTCACGTTTCTGTTTAAACTAGTTCTGACAATACTTGTATGGGTGTACGCACTAGAAGTGTGAATTATAGTGGGAGTATTACCGACACTTACAACGCTTTTGTTTTGTAAATATATCCTACAATGACTCCTGTTGTGATGCGAAGTTTGAGAGACATGGATACTCAGTTTTGAAATACTGAATATTAATGTGTGGCTATGTTTTAAATGCTATATATTTATGTGTGGTTATGTTTTAAATACTGTATATTTATGTGGCAATGTAATAATATTTATATCTGTCATCAATATTTAGAATTTGAAAATTTATTTAAAAATAACTAAATTCATTGAACCAAAAGTGTAACACTACAAGGGAAATATGATCATAAGTAAAGTATAATATGTTTTATATTAAATGCGTACAAACAACTGCAACTGCAAATTATCCTCTCCGGACATAATTTGTTATTATAACTTACTTTGTGTTTAAAATTTTCATATGTGTTTCTTTTTGTTCTTATTGTATAATTATTTATAAATTTTATATATGTATATATATATATATATATATATATATTTAAATATATAAAAACAATCACAATTATCAATTTAAAAATTGAAATATATGAATCCTAAAATACCAAAACACTTCAGAATATCAATGGCGAATATAAAAGATAATGTTCCATCATTTTCAAACAAAATTAAAAAATTATAAAATAAAATAAAAATTTATAAAATATCCAAGTGCAATCTCGGACTTAGGACCGATAAGTGGGGTTAAACTAGTTTGATGGCGCCAACCTTCCCCCTATTGCAACTTGGTAAGTTAATTAAAAAATTTCAAATTTCAGAAAAAAATTAAAAATTACAAAATTAAAAGTTAAAATTATACTTTATTAAAAAGTTAAAATTAAATCATTATACTTGAAAAATAAAACTATTCGCCATCACATTCCGAAAGATATTGCAATATTAAAATTTAAAAACAATTTAGTGCATAATATAAGTGAACCTTCAAACTCCAAGATGATGCACCCATCTTTAAAATAGTTGTAAAGGTAGAAAAAATAAATTCCTGATGCGAAAGTTCAAATCAAAAAATATTTGAGATCCGAAAGTTCAAATCAAAAAAATTATCTAAAAAAAGTTTCAAAAAAATTCAAATTAAAAAATCCGAAAGTTCAAGTTAAAAATCTGAAAGTTCAATAAATAATCTGATATATATATATATATATATATATATATATATATATATATATATATATATATATATATATATATATTGCACTATTCAAAAATAATTTTACTGTCTAAAGTAAAATCATATTTTATAGTTTTAACTTTAAAATTTCATTGAAAATTAGTAAGTTTAGAAATGAAGTATGAAATAGTATTTCGACTTCAAATATTAGAGAAAAATAAATACCATCCGCTTTTGAAGTAATAATTATATATTGATTATTATAACACCTTTAAATTAATTTTACTCCAATACTTTTATACCAGTAAAACTATAAACAGATAAAAATGTCTAGAACAAGTACTTTGCCTCAATTTCTACTCTGAAATAAGGGATGTTACTATTAGTAATCGCAATAATTCAGCAATGGAATATTTTTATCCATTACATAAAATTCCCACAAAATATGATAATCCAAGCAACATGTCTTGGCACAGAATCAATGCGAGTACTTATGGTGTCTGAAGGATGATTATTCATTATCTGTTAATAATTTAAGAGTTATATTTTGAATGATAAGTTATAGGCATGCAAGCGTTTCTCAACACCACCCGGGATGTGTTCGATTGGTGAGATATCAATAGAGAATGATGGTTGGAGGAAGCATCTATGCATCTTTCGCAGCACGTTCGCTGATTCGCCCATTGTGGACTCGGGCGATATCTTGCTGTTGAAGGAAAGAAAAAAGAAAATGGGCTAACCACCCCTCCCCTCTTCCTCCGTTGAAAGAAACACATACACAAGAACATGCATTGCTGGGGGAAAGGTGTTCATAAATTCCTCAATGTAAATCACTGGTGATTTCTACAATGCATAATGGTGCCCCAAGCTAGAGTGTTGCATTGCTCCACAATCGTGTAATCCACGCATGAAGCCCGATTTGACTTGTCACCAAGTTGGAAACACTCGTTTTCCTCAAATACCGACAGACAAACAGAAACGAGACATGACTCTATGTCATTCAGTTGTACTCGCCACTCAAATACCGCATTATTGTCTGTATTGATGACTATAACAGTCTTAGTTGTAGATCCATTAACAGGTTCCTGGAAACTAGTTGAAAAGTAATAATTCCAGCCGATACGAAGGGTGCCTCACGCTGCAAAATAACTGTAAATGAGGCTTGTGGATAGGGGCATCCAGAGCATGTCAATGGATTATCAATCCACCAATACTAACTTTACACTAACTGTGCTAGCTTCCTCAAATTTGTGTCATTTCTACATATTCCAACTATGATTCCAACTGCTAGTGGATGTTAGCTGACATTTTACGGTTAACTACCTCTACTCATTTCAGTCCGAGAACCATGTTCCTCTTAAAATCATCTGCTGCAAAAGCTTCCATTGATGGCGGACGCAGACCTTTTTTATTCGTGCCGTCTGACACTAGAATGGAAATTTCAATAATTTTCTACAAAAGTCATACATAACTGATATTATCCATTCTGCACATTATTTCCCTTTTACTAATATAGCACGGGAGAGCTACGTATTTCCCATCATTCTTATTATTCAGGTAAGGTGTAGCAAATCTGAAATTAATTTGCATATTTTGCTGGTACTTCTTGGATTGTCTTGGGATTTTTTATTAACTTAGCAATCTAAAGAAACAAGACATTTGCTGTTTACAGACCTCGTGATTTTGTACATCAGTCAAGGAATGACAGCGAATTTAAAATGCCAGTTCAATCTCCAAACCATACTTAAATGAGGACTTTGAGCAGCGAAAGATTTAATGCGCGTTAGTCACTATACACAGAGAATTCCAAATGGCACCTGGATTCGATGTAATGAAATACTGGACCCAAGCAAATTCGGGACTAAGATACTACAGGAGGCAATTCTTTCGATTGCACTTAAATACAACGTAGTGCAGACAAACACATAAAAATGTAACGTCTCCAACTTTAAAACATATTGTTCCAAAAGTCACACAAATTCAAATATATATATATATATATATATATATATATATATATATATATATATATATATATATATATATATATATATATAAAAGAAATATGTATTATATATCAAAAACAAGAAATAATACATAAAGAACATAACAAGAAATAGCGTAATAAAAATATAAAAGCTGAACATGAAGAACAAAATTATAGAGAAAAAAAAAGAACCTAGCGAGTCAGAAAGCAATTTCGGACTTAGGACCGAATAAGTGGGGTTAAACTAGTTTGAAGGCGTCAACCTTCCCCCTTTGCAACTCGGTAGGAAAACCAAATAAAATAAAATAAACAAAACTTCAGAGTATGGATAACTCAGAGAGCATGATAAAACCACTCACTACTATTATGTAACAAACTCTCCCAAACTCTTAAGGCAGAAAAATCACAAAATAATTACGTAAGAAAAGTAGAAAAATGCTAAAACAATTACATAAGAAAAGTATCGTTCAAAAAATAATGTAACAAAATTTCTTTACTCACAAAGCTTTTACGAAGAGAATCAAGCGTCTTGACATCAATGAAAATCAATTATTCACCAAGTTAAAAAATTCGAAAATACATAAACACATCTTTTGAGCTGACTTTTAAACCAGCCAGCAAAGACAGGTATAAAGCGACGACAATCAAATATGGTAAAATTTGAATTGGTTTATTGTCAAAAATGTAAATTTGCTAGGCTCTAATTTGGTAGGTTGTCAACAATGTGTAAGATGTTCAAGATGTGTGTGGAAAAAATATGTGTGGAAAAAATGTAAACTGTGATATGAGTGCTATGATATAATCTTCACATCAGACCACTAACATGCTGACTTTGAAATCCTATTCTTGTGTGGTGGTTTTGGAATTCGAAGTTGCAAGACGGTTAATGTATTTGTGATGAATATAAGATCTCAAGAAATTAAAAGGGTAATCATGATCTAAACAACATTGAAAAATTTTTTTATATTATTGTATTTATCTATTTTGTGGGTAGTTAAGTTATCATTTCTAAATAAAAAAATTCAAAATGATATTTCTGTAAATTGATATATGAAAATTACTGTTCCATACGGGAATTTTAATATATGGAACTTAAACGAATCTCTTTTGTCAAAAATGTTACTGACTACATTATTGTTAATAAGATGCAAGTCTAAATCCAAGAATTCCACCCTATTAGAGTTGAAGTTAGTTTTAAGGAGCTTGAGATAATCAGGGTAGAATGTAATATTTGGTTTGTATTCACTATTTTTACCAAAAATTATTATATCATCTATATAACGATAAATTAAGTAAGAATCATTTATAACATGATCTATTTCAAAAAAAAAAATATAGGTTCGCTAAACAATTACTAGCTGGACCAACCCTGAGGTAATCCTTTGATCTGTTTATAAAGATTCTGATCAAATGTAATGAAATTTTCTTTTAATACGAGGTTAACAAGAATATCAAATTTTTCTTTTTTCTTCGAAGTATATAATTCATATTTATCATAAATTAACTGTAGAACCTTAATCATATCGTCAATATCTATAGAATTAAAAAGGTCCTCGAAATCAAAACCATGCATGGAAAAAATTAACATATCCTTAGTAACTCTAGCAATCTCTAAGCTATTTTTAATAATTGCCGTGTTTTGTAAATTATCAATTAGATTTTGAAGAAGAGATTGTAAGATCTTCCCAGACTTCGTGATATATGTATTGTATCCATTAGTGATACTACGGAATTTATAGGGCTTTTATGAAATTTTGGTGTTAAAAAAATACTTGGATATTTAATATTATTTAGATGAATATTCAGTCTTTTTTGTTCAAAGCTAAAAGACGATTATCATCTTTTCTTTTATTGTGAATTGATTTTTGAAATGAATTATTATTTAAAATGTGGTTACTTAATATTTTACTGTAAAAGTATTTACAAATTATGGCATAATTAGCAGAGACCTTACCAACATATATAATCACGAAGTCATTTTGGATATTTTCTATTGATGATTTAAGATCTTTATACATAATTTCATGTTCAACAGTTAAATATAATTCCCGAATTTCTGTTGCTACATAAGATCTAAATTGATTGAATGCTTCAATCGGCATTCCGTATTTAATTGCCATTTTAAGGTAGAATTTATCTAAATCTTTTATGATTTGTTTCATAACGTTAGATTTATTTTTTGTGATCATCAGTCTAAAACCGGTACCTTTTTCCGTAACATTTCTTAACAAATCATCTTTCACGATGTTAAGGTCTCCTGTGACAACGTGCTGATGATAATCATCAATATAGTCTCGATATAGATTGCATTTACATGATTCTGAACTAAGGAGCTCCGAGATTTGATTATAATTAAATATAAATCTACCAAATTTCTTGTTGTATTTGAAAGCCTTTTTAATAATAAAATTTTTAATAGGAAAAAAGGATTGATATTTTTGAAATATACTTGAAAAATTAATTTTGTTAAAAGATTTATTCATAAATAATAATGTACAATATTCTGTAGAGTAATTTTCACTTGCATCTAATTTAATATTCATTTTTTGTTCTAAATAGTTATTAAGGTCTCGAATCATATATTTTTACCATGAGAATCTCGAAATTTATATCTGCTTAAAATATCTGTCATAATTTTAATTTCAGTTTTATTCATGCCAAACATAAACGATTTAATTAAGCCTGTGTTGTAGTTATCATCAAATTTAACAGCTAATTCTAACATAGAATTCTTGAGGGTTGACATGTCTCTAGTAACTCTTTTTCTGCGTTTAGCTTTTGAAATTCTCGCTAAACGAATATTGTTACTATTATCAATAAATTTATCAAAATTTGGAATATATAATGAATCCTCGGATTTTTGTTTAAAAGCTAATAAGATACTTTCACCTTTCCATATAACATTCAAACCATAAGGATAATATGATTTAAATGAATCTATAAAAAAGTTTTCGAACCATAATCTTTGTTTAATATTTGGCACTATTCTAAGTATATGTACAGTTATGTTATTGAATCCATGTTTATGAAAGTGTCCTATCTCAATCTTAGCCTGGTTTTTGTTGCAATCAAATTTCCTTGTATCAGACCTATGTTGATTTAATCTAATATTGATAGTGTTTGAAGTCTGACCTATGTAAGCGAATTTACATATGTTGCATGTCATTTTGTAAACACAGTTAAAAGTTCTACAAAATATATAACCTGCATCCATATCCAAATGTTCCCCACTCATCATGCCACACGCCTTGCATCTTTTATCAGTGCAAGATCTAAATTTTAGTTTTAAAACATGAATATCTCTGAAAAACCTAGTTTCTAATATGTTACTAAAACCCTTATCTCTTTGATTTTTATCTATACAATCGAAAACATGAATATTTCGTTTTGCTAAAAGAGATAAATTCTTATATTTAGAGTTCCAAAAAATTCGAGTTTTGAAAATTCTAACACGACAATGTTTAGATACAGAAGGGATAGCAAAAAAATTCTGATTATCAAAACAATTCACACATTTTTTTGTATTTTTTTAAAATTTTATAGTTTTTTTATATGCCAACTCAGAACCTCTGTGTGCCCATCTTCACAACTATCTAAAGCCATACCTAAATATATACCAAATCTCTATATAAGGGCTCATAAAATGGTAAATGGATGACGATGGTACAGATACCATTATATTGTACCACCGAGCAATGTCATACCCTGGTATAGCAAATTGCCAGTCTCATAAAACTTGTTATTTTTCAAATTCATAGTTATTTAAAAGTTAAAGGTACATTGAAAAGACCCAAATAAAATATCATTAGCAAAAATTTTTCAATCACATTAATATAAAGTGAAACAATGAGCAATAACTCCAAAAAATCTAATCCACTCATAGATAACACATCCACGATTACTTTATAGGCACAAAATCAGAAGTTGGCATAATATTTTTATATAAACAAGAAAAACACACAAGGAAAAAGAACAAAGCCAAATTAAACTTAATAAAAGAAAAACATTCATAGACAAGATTTTGAATCTAATGGCGATTTCAAAATTCGCTATAAGCAAACATACTCTATATTGACTACATCCATAACTGAACAATCTCATTAGTAAATAGATTTATACATAGATAGGCGCAGAGCAGCCAAATGAATGCATAAAATATATATAAAAGAAATATGTATATATATATATATATATATATATATATATATATATATATACAGTAAGATCGCTTAGCGCTGTTTCAATATAACTCTCTTTTATTTTAATTGTATATTCCCGATAATTGCACGCAGCATTATATTCCCGATATAGCAGATTATCTATATATATATTTCCTGTGGTGTTATACAAATTTATGTTTATCTCTTCAAATATTTTTGACGTTATTATAGGTAAAATTTATATAATATTTAACGATTTCTTTATGATCAAATATTATGATTTTTATTTTTATCATAATGATAATAATAAAATAGAAATATGTCTATATCTATATATATATATATATATATATATATATATATATATATATATATATATATATATTTATAGATATATATCTATATCTATATATATATATATATATATATATATATATATATATATATATATTTATATATATATATATATATATATATATATATTATATATATATCTTGATATATATATATTTTATATATATATATATATATATATATATATATATATATATATATATATATATACAGTAAGACCTCGCTTAGCGCTGTTTCAATATAACTCTCTTTTATTTTAATTGCGGGATTCCCCGAAATTGCACGCAGCATTAGGCTTCCCGATATCCGGAGCAGATTATCTGTGCTTCTTCCCTGTGGTGTTATACAAACGTATGTTTATCTCTTCAAATATTTGTTGACGTTATTGTAGGTAAAAATTTACGTAATATAACGATTTCTTTAGTGACAAATATTATGATTTTTAGTTTTTATCATAAGTGATAATAAAAAACACGAACATTGAGCTGCATTTTCAAAGCATTTTCACTTGAAACTAAAATTTAAGTGATTAGAAGATTACATACTGGTGAACGTCAATATCAAATTGGTGCTGCATTGAATTTAGCAACTTCAACAATTTGGACCATTCTTAAGAATAAAGAAAAATACTGCCATCGGTAACTGCAACTAGAATGATCCGTTCTAGAAATAAAAAAAAGAGAAAACGAGAAAAAACGACTTTCTATATGGACTGACGACGACATTGAACGCAATATCCCATTACACCAAGACTTAGAATTTTATTTAATTTTATATTTGTATTCGTTTATTATACTTCTATATTTGGAAGAAATACATTTTTGTTTCATTGTTATAAAACATAATTTATAAATTTAATGATAAAATACCTGGCCAATTTTCGACCTATCTTTCCCTAACCCCATTATTTACATGATGAAATAACCTCGTTTAACGCTTTTTCATATTACGCTCTACTTTGATAGAACGTTTCGATATGTAGTTTGTAGCTCTCTTTATTCCAAGTATTATATTAAAAATGATATTAAGGATATAATATTTCAATATTTTTTAAACATCGTAAATGATACTGCGGTTTCTAATAAAACTTTGGAAACGATCCATGAAAAACAGTGCCGGTATCGTCTAAAATTCCTACCCCTACTCCGAACGTGCTAAAATAATAATTCTGCAAACATTCTCTGTGAAGAATGAAAAATGAATAAAGCAGTTCGAATTTCCATTAAGTAAAGAAAAAAAGCTCGCAGTGTACCTAAGGATATGGCTTGAGTGATAAAGGGTATATTAGATTTATTTTTCTTCCCGTACGCGATTCTATACAAAAATTAGCATAAATATTCTCAGCCCTGCATTTTTGTAGTTGTTTTTATTATGCAGGATTTGTATCGACCATGATAACGCCAATTCATATTCCAAAAAGGTTTTAGAGGTAGGGATAAAATTATGTTTGCCTGGAGAATAAAGTATATATTGTATGTTGTTTGGCATTTGTTTTTATTTATCTTAAACGATGAAACACCAAAAAATACCGCTCTTCTAAAATGGCGTGACTGTTTTGAATACAAAATTACTTAGAAGAATAGGGTATTGTGCCTTTGATTTTTATTTTATCCTTGCTTTTTTTTCTAGATAAATAAAAAAATGCTTTAAAAATTGATATTTATACGTGAATGTAATAAATGTGATGATTTAAAATAAAAAACTGTAAATATTCTCCAACCCAACCTCTCTCTCTCTCTTTTGCATATATATATAAATGCTACACACATTAATTACACATGCACACAATTTATGCATACATATTTACACACCACACTATATGAATATGGATTTGAAAAGGATATTTTTATGATTCAATGTAAAAACAGGTGTGAGAAAATAGTCCCAAATAATAATGATGAATATGTGAAAGTTTTTCTATCACTCTACCTTAAACTAATATACTAATGACTTTTAATATTATTTCAAAATACTGAATAAGGAAAATTAACTGTATTGTGAAAAGTATATGTTCCTTATATTAAAGACACTAATTATCAAAACAATTTAAAATCAAACATTTCTTAAAATTGAGTTAAATATCTCTCTCTCCCTCTATCTCGCTATATATATATATATATATATATATATATATATATATATATATATATGCTAGTGGTTTATTTATTTAATAATATATAAATTTTGCAGAATGATTTATAGTTTTAAAGTAAAATATGTGCGAAAAATTAGTAATGCATTTAATTAATTAAATTAATTTTTACTCTAATTAAAAATTACCTTTTTACTAAACATAAACTCACATTTTAATCGTACTTTTATTTTCATATTCTCCTATCCAATTTCACAATTATTCTCGTTTAGGTATATTTTTTTAAATAATAAATTCTATTTGCAGGTATATGGATTAATTATTCAGTTAAATTTTAATAGAAAACAGAATTTTCGATTTAATTCATAGAAAAATTATTTTTTCAAGTTTTGACTATTTTACTTTTATTTCTTTAATCTACTAAATATTAATTAAAGCTATACAGAGTAGATATAAATAAATTCATTTCAGAAATGAACCCTGTTTCTAAGAAGCATATTTATTTTAATCAATTCAATTGTCTGATACTTAGTGTTAGAAACAAAATTGTTTGAAAATAAATGTTTGTGCAATATCTTCTTATGCTTTTTTCATCATACATTTAATTAATGATAGAATATTTCATTATAAAGAGTCATTTTAATTTAAAATGTGAGAGTGTTACACGCTAAAAGCAACAAAAAAGTCAGAATTGTTCTTAAAAATTATTCTCATAAATTTACACCTTCTCTCAACGCTTTTAAGGCCATGGTAGTCTAGTGGTTAAGGTAACAGATTCTTTCATGAGTTCTAGCCTAGTACCTCTGAAGACCCGCTGTGCAGAAAGGGCCGAGGCACGTTAAATATTTCGAGGCTCAAATGTCCGCCGATAGGTGTGGAGTGGAACTTAGTAGAGAGGATGTCAGATCAGATGTAATTTTTGTCAGTTAACCATGTTTCAAAATTTCGAGGTCCGTCATCAGAAGCCCTCATATAATTTGAATATTGTGACGTTAATGTTCACTCACTCTCTTTCAAAGCTATTGAAAGAAATTAATGACATTTTTCTAAAATATATATGTCGCTTTTACATTTTAATTACATAAGAAATGTAGCTTAGTAGAAAAAGAGTTACATAAAAAAGTATTTTTTCAAGACATAATTTATAGACCGAATATTACAGAAAATAAAATGAATGTATCGAAAAATGCCTTATATTTCGTTAACTATTACAGTAGATCCTGTCTTTGCACGGTCTTTGCTTTATGCGATTTACTTTTTGTGCGATTTTTTATGCGCGATCTTTTTTTTATGAGGTGTATGAATTTAAATGGCTTTGGTGCCACTGTAATGTTTTATATCTATTTACCAGTGGCGTAATGGAGAACATTGGGACTCTCCTCCGCTCTGAAAGTCAGGTTGCGCCTTTAATATTTTATAAATTGGGTAAATACGTATTTAGCGTAAGTCATGCCTTGGGCCCCTAGAGTCCTGCCTCCCACCGTGATATGAGGATGTACACTACGCCACTGAAGTGTAGGAACTTCAAGTCTATCTGTCCATTTGCTATAAACAGTCTCCCGACAAAGCAAATTCAGTTGCTTTCTTTCAATGCTCCAGCAGCCCGCGCTTGATTGAAGACGAAACTTTCAATAAAAGTGACGTTATCAAAAAATTGATAAATTATGAAGACGGACAAGAAGAACCGGATTCTTTAAGAGTGGATAAAAATACGCTGGGATCCAGCTTTCTAACACATTGGAAATGCATTTTCTTAAAATAGATACCAATTAAGAAATAAGTATAAAATCGAGTGCGTATTGTTATTGTGACATTTACAAGCAACTGACAACCAGACCTTCATCACAAATCTTATATCTTACTTTATGTTGCAAAATAAATAAATAAATTGAAATTGTGCATTCAAGTTACGAAAGCGACTTTGAAATTGTTCATTATAGGGCTTTGGATTACGATAAGTATGCGCATTTCGAAAACTTATCCATGTATACAAGTAGAAACTACACGCTTTTAAAATGTTTCCATATATAATAATTAATTATTTATTTGGTTATGAAAGTACTCTTATATAAATTTCGAAAATAAGTGTCAAATATTATAAATGCGACTTTTTTTTTATGCGATATCTATCCACAGCATTATTTTTTTTTGTAGTATTTCCACGAATTAGGTTGTTTTATGTAAGAATTTATGAAATTTTTGAATATTTTTTGTGTGCGTTTATTTTTATGTGGTCCCTATCTACCACAGAAAAACAGGTTCAACTGAATTGTATAATTTTTACACTGTAAGGAACTTTTAACACACTCAACATCTTATTCTAAAAAAGTTATTTCGTTCTCCTCTTTGTTCATGTAAATATTATAAATGCGACTTTTTTGTGTGTAAATGCACTTATAATCTATCCTTTATGTGCACTTTCTTTATATTTATTATTAACGGCTATATATATATATATGGCTTTGGATTTCTCGTCATTATTTTTTATTTAACACTAGAACGCCCATCGGTGTTGTTTATGTAAAGGGAAATCGAACTTTACTTCTAGTCTTTTTCCAAATTTTTTGAATATTTTTTGAATTATTTATCATTATAAATGGCGACACCAAGGCAATTTATCATTATAAATGGCGGTCATTTAACAGAAGGTAGTTCACTAAAAAGTTACCATTAGTAAAACAAATTTTAAAAAAGTACTATTGCCCATTTATTTAACCTAGAATGCAGTGTAATTTGATTTACAGCGGAAATGAATTAATTATACAAAAATTGTGTCTAAATGTTTCGTTGCATAACATTTGGTTTTCTGCTGACAAAAAGGTCCAGATTGTATGGAACTCAAAAATTAAGATCTGTACTTCACTAAAATATATCAACATACTACTTCCGGTACCTCTCTTTCTGTGTATCAAGGAAAAAAGCAAAAAAAAAAATTTGTTGTGATGAGCAAATTCATTTAAGAATTGCAACAAACAAACAAGAAAAGAAAATACCGGAAACCGTCAGTTTCTTTAATGAGACCGCATGTGGTGTATATATTGTAGATCAAATGACAAGTAAATGTTTCGTAAAAGCTGGATAAAGAAGACCTGTACATACGTTTAAATTATTTTGGATTTTTGCAGCAATCAACTCTTTGCTTTTTTATCGCCTGGTATTGGGTAAATCTATTTCAAAAAATGATTATATACAAAATTTAGCTAATGACGTACATTCGAATTACGTAACTGCAAGAAATTTGAAAAATCAGGTAAACGCTCAAATTAAAATAATTATCAATTCCCTAAAAAGCAAAAAGTGCAAAATTAAAGAGTGTAATGGAAATGTAATTGAAAAAAATATGTGTCTCTTGCATGAAAATGGAATTCAGAAAATATGTTCAGGCAAAATTGAATATCACTGTATCCCTTTTAAATGAGGTAAGCACAAAACATTATGCGTAAAAATGATTAAAAAAATTGCGTTCTCACAAAAATTGAGAGTTTTTCTAATAAAACTAATATTTTGGAAAATTATTAATTTATTTCATTTTACAAGATTTAGAATTTTTTTGTTACGGTTTTTAAAGTTATAAATTGTTATAATATATAATATATAATAATTACATGAAATATAGTATTATTAAGTCTTAAAATTAAACACTTCTGAACAGTAGTCCTGATTTTATAGTTATTATAATTATTTTATACATTATATATATATATATATATATATATATATATATATAAAGGTGTCGAAACCACACCGGCAGACGTTTAAGGGCAATAGAAATCCCGGACATGCTAGTGTTAAGTCGCATTTGAATTTAACCCAGTTTAATCACTAGATTACGTTTAGAGTAGTGTAGGATTAAGATAGATAGTAAGCAAAGTACAAGTAGATAGTACAAAATACAAGATCTACAAGTAGCCAAAATGAATGAAAGTAATAATTATTTCACTAAAAAGTAAGTTTATGCTTCAATCTCCATTGTCTAATTTCTGAAAATACAATAGCCCTTAGCCCATTTTTATTTATTTTAATGTTTTTTTTCGATGTAATTAAAAAATATGCAACTCAGTACTGCTTATTTTCTTCATGACGAATTATTAATTCAGCAACTTATTTTGCAGAAGGAAATTTGTCTTCAGTAAAAACCTATTTAGAATCCACAAAGTTTAAGAACCTTACTACATTCTTTTTTTTCCCTTTTTTGATCAGGTTTCAACTGTTTGAACTTCATTGACCTATTGTAAGTCACTTTTCAAACATCAACTGCTTTCATTGAATTGACAGTAATGATTACGTAAAAAGTATTTATCTTCCATCTACGTCTAAGCACATTCTATATTCTCATGTCTTATATTTGAAAGCTAAATCCGCTTTTCACCTCTGAAATGTCTCTAGGCGAGGTCAAAGCTTACTTCAGAATTTGATCTGTAATATTATCAACATATCTGTTTAGGAAAGCTGTTTAAATTTTCGTATTTCTTATGGAATTGTTTTCATAGATATGTATACATGTATATGTACATATATATATACACGTATATAATTCTCAATGTGTTTTAAGTAATTTATTATGATACTTTTTTTAAAATTCCTGCTCCCTGTAAATAAACAATGAGGTAATAATGCAATGGAAAAGTTATATATTAGTATTGTGGTTTTATTTCAGTTAGGAAAAGATACAATGCAGTTTTAAAAGAAAATACGCACAAACATTATGGAAATTAAACTCTTGATACTCGAAATTTTACAAAGTGTCTGCAATAAATGATTATTTAAAATTGCCTCAAACATTGAAAAACGAGGAGTTATATTTTATTGAATGTGAAATGTAATTTCAAAAATGTTTCGTAATATTACAATATTACCATCGGTTCTATTTATATTTTTCTAATGTATTTTCAATCTGAAAAACTGAAACATCTGAGAAATATAAACTAAAATGGGTGAAGTAACAGTTTAAAAAACAACACAAGAACAACCAACGACCAATGTATTTTTTTGTATTTATTGCATTTGTAGTCAGTTAGTTTTTACTAAAATTGAGAATGTAAGAATACCCGTATAATCCATATTATAATAGCGTTGTATAAAAATTTACAATATTGTTTATGGATATTTAAGGAGAAAACTCTGTTAAAAAACAGGAGATATAAAGTTTATCATGAAGCAATTTTTGCATAGTAACTCAAAATATAATTAAAACATGCAGTTACGTCTATGATAGATTGACTTAATCGATGAAATACAATATATGTTCAGAAATAACAAACAGAAAAATATTATCACTGCTTGCAGAATAACATAATCTGTAGAATAATGTGTGGAATGATATTCGAAAAAGAATATGATGCAAAAGAAGTTGAACGTGGAGTTTTTAAAGAAAAAATATCATAATTTCCTGTTCTTTGTGATGAAAACAAACGTAACGTGGCAATAAATATTAAGCGGAATAAAATTAAAAATAAAAAGTCCAAAAGTGGAAATTATGATCGAAATATAAATAGGGTAAATATTCGTAATTTATTTACTGACGCTGCAGATAACGACGAAAAAGATATCCCCTATTCAAGGGAAAAATAAATAAACACGAACTCAGCAAGAAAAAAGTAGGCAAGAGAAAAATGTTCGTCTGATGGCATCATAGCTTCTGCCCCATTCTGGAGAAATTCCATTTTCGCCCATCGAATTTCTCGCCCCATTTGATGCCTTGACGAAAAAGTCACCGTTACGGCTATAGTTACGAGTATCCAAACGACGCATAAAACTATTTTAAATATAAGCCACTTACTTACGTTTAGTAGGACATCTTTCTGGCAAATTCCTCCTGAGCCAGGAACGATTATAGCCTTGAAAAAACAAACATTACGGCTCAAAAAAGAAGAATATCGCGTTACTTTTGATGGCTGAATTCCTTTCCGAGACATTTCGTCATGCTATGGTGACAAATGGTGGTATTAAATTGAGTATTTGTTTCTTTAGTCAGCTTGCGATAATGAAGAAAAGATAAGTGCGATATATGTCAGCGATTAATACGTATCGTGAAATTAATGACACCAGAATCACTGCTGAATGGTGATTGTTCTTAGGCTGGCAGAATTGATAGTTAGATTAAAAGGTTTGAGAGAGTAGCAAATTTTTAAATGAATTTATTTTGAATTTACACTTCTTTTTTTATGGTTACACGGAAAATATTTATCACAGAGTATTTAAGAGTTTTCGCAGAGACCTGACACTTCATTCTGCCAAACTGGAAATTAAAAGGATTTTTAGGGAATCATTTCGCCTTACAGCTTCTCGTGTTGCTCGTGATAAGCCTTGGAGTACACTATGTAAGAAATTCCACGGTATTCCAAGTTCTCCTCGTGCTGCTGCTGTAGCTAAATTTAGACTTTTAACCGGACATGACTGCCTTTGTGCTCATCTGTTTCGTTTTAATTTGGTGATTTTACCTATCTGCGTTTTGTGTGACACTGGGCAAGACATGACTGCCGCTCATTTTGACGAGTGCTCTGCACTGAATGATCTTAACTGCATTGTAAAAAGGTATTGGAGAGCCCGTTGCCTAATGACCTGATGGTCAATGGCCTGGCATTTGTAAAATAAATAAATAGTATTTAAAATGTAAGCATACTTGAATAACAATAATTTATGTTTGTTAAATTACTTTATACCTAGTCGTGTGTTGACAGTTTCAATTACTTAGGTTCTGAAATTAACAATAGGAATGATTGTACTACTGAAATCCAAAAGATAAAAGATTATATTAATTAAAGTAGTTTATGATCCGTATTAAATCATGCATGTGAAACTTGCTTCATGTCTCGAACAGATGAAATCCTAAGATAATAAGTATCTAAGAAAAGAAGGTTTTAAGAATTATTTCTGGAGGAATTCAAAAAATGGCTTTTGGCGAACAAGATCACATTTAAAACTCTATCACTCATATAAAGAATTTGACATATTTAACTTCATCATAGTACACCGAATTAAACAGGAAGGCCATGTTGTCGGAATGGATGAAGTTCGCACCTTTAAAAAAGTCTTCAATGCCCAATCAATTAGCTCTTAGAGAAAATACAGGTCGAATCTAAGATATATTGATGAGCTAGAAAAATACCTCCTATTTTTGAAAACTAAAAATTTGAGAACACTAGCAGGAAGGAGGCTGGCCTGGATAAGGCCTCTTGAAAAAGTCAAGACCATCTTGCCATTGAGGAGGGATGCAAACTATATCTAGAGAAAGAATTAAAAGTGACTTGTAACAGTCATAATATAAAAAGAAATAAAAACTGAATGAAATAATAATTAATGTAAGAGTAAAAAACAACAACTTGAAAACGAGTATAATTATAAAAATTAATCTTTAAACGAAGTTTACTCAAGAAATAATATTTATATTTCTATTATTTAAAACCCTTACTAGCAAAACACAGAATTTTATGTGCATCTATATTATTAAATGATGTTGAAATTTATAAATATAAATGTTACTTTTTTGGTAGTAGTATAAATGTATCGTTGATCCATAATTAATCATGCAGCTTCGCTTAATTTTTATTGCTACATGAATTTTACTCAAATAAAAGATTTAATAAAAGCTTTTGAAGAAAATATTTGTCGTAAGTATCCAAGATAAAATTCAAGTAAAAATATGAATAAGGATACCTTAAATAAGTAATTAAACTTTACCGTCATGAAATATTCAAAATTTTTTCTTGATATATAAAGAAATAGATTTTTCTTTTTGGAGTTTGTTATGCTTTTAATTATATTTTGAATTAAAAAACCAAAAGTGTTCTTATTTAATTATGTTAAGCTTAAAAATTAACTATTTTATACTTTAGAATAAAACATAATAATTAGCAGCAGCTCTCAGTTTTTAGCATTTAGGCTTCTTAGATTTTAATTAATTTTAATCGATTTCACATTGAATGATTGTGCGCGTTAAATTTTCATGTGGTATTATACTTTTAATGTGCACAGAATAAAATTTTAAAGTAACACTTTTAATAAGTTGAATTTTTAAGTTAAACTCTTTTTTTTAAAATGTTGTTGATAAATTTTAATTGTACATGCACCTAACGCAACATTAAAAAATCGGTATTCAAGCATAAATTTAAAATGCATACAAATTCGCATAAAATTGTGAAATCTTAATTTTATTATTTAAGCAGCATTTTAACATAAAATAGGAAGAAACAGAAAATCAGAAAAACAAAAAGTCCATTATCGTAAAATTAAATACATTGTTTCTACATTTATTTGAAAAATACATTGCAATGCTTCTTATCTGCTTCTTCCGACAAGGTTACAGTTAACTCAATTACTCTGAAGGATACAAAATGAGAGGCTTAGAACTCCCTCTGACATCGGAGAACTGAAGAAATGACAGCTTGTAACGTAAGTCGTGATATGGAGTTACGATGACTCATGTACCTTGTAATCTAGCATTCCTGTTTCTGTAAAACCAAATATGCATCTGGCATAGTAGAAATATTTTATTAATAATTCTAAGAGAAAATTGATTTTTTCCCTTCACTCATTATTTATATTTATTTTATTGGAAATTGTATATTTGAAGTATGGACCTTTTCGCAAAAAGTAAGAAAGGAAGTGAACGCTTATAGAAGAAATTATGGAAAAAAATATTCACATTGTTTTCTCTTACCCGTCAGCTTTGATTATTGAACTATGAATATATCTAAGTGTATATGAAACCCAGATTGTATGAGAGTAATATTGTATTACAAACTCTCATTTATGATGCTTTTGTTGTTACGCTCATATTAACGAGACGTGATGATATTATTTCCTGAACTATTCGAGAACAAACATTTTTTGAAAATTTTTCTAAGGAACTTAATATATTTTTATTCGTGATAAATACACACTTAAACGTAAATCTTTCATTATATTTTTTTCTTTTATGCATTGCATTGTATTGTTGTGTTGGTATTTATTTATTATGTATTAAAAACATTTAATATTAGAACAAAGAAATTCTCCCCATGATATTTTGATTGCTTTGAATTTATAGCAATTTTTAAAAGAAAATAGCTTTTAAATGAAATGCTTCGCAAATTTTTTACGTTTTTTTAACTATTTTTTTTTCTTAGTAACCGAATTAAGTACGAACAGCTGATTTTTACAAAGTATCAAAAAATTTTAAAATAGTTAATTGTGCAAAAAACGTTACCATTACTAGACAGAATATATGGAAAAGAATATCCTTATTCAGAATGCATATTATAATTAATGTTTCATACAAATCATGTAATTAAATATTGAATAATAACGTACAACACGAAAAAGTTGATTAATTATGGGTGAGGTAGAGAGAGATTTTTTATTAATATTGCACAACAAAACAACAATTAGAGCAACAATTAGTCCTTTAAATTAGAGACTCGATCAACTGATGAAGTATGGCCTCAGCTAGAAGCTGAATCTCTCCACTCTATCACGCAAACGTGATGAGTTTTAGGCAAGGCAGATTTAACTGTCATCAGACCTCTACATAGCAGGTCTTAAGTGACCCTGGAACTTAAAATGATGATACGCTGACGAAGAGTCCGTGACCATGAACACTAGGTTACTACGTCCACAGACTACTATTGCAGCACATGGCATTGTGTTGACACACTTCATGGGCAAGAATACTGCATATATGCATGCTTTTAGCTACACATGGATATATATACAGAGAAAGGGAGGGAGAGATAGAAAGGAGAAAGTACACACATTCCATATTTAATGAAAAAAGTAAGTACAAAATGTCAAATGTATAGGCAATTCCATATTTTATTTAATTGTATTTTAAATAAATGAGAATAGGCATTTTCAACAAGTAACAAATACTTGCATTTTGCTGTTCCTAAAAATGTTACTTAAATTTTAATCACCTGTGCATCGCAACTTGTTTTCTATTTGATTTTTAAAAATTTTGTTATATGCATTTAAATGTAGGTAAAATATTTTATTATTGATTTAATTGCATCTAAAGATCCTCTTTTAGTTTATAAGAATATTTAAATTCAAGGCTTAGAAGAAATCCTCCGCAATCGTTTTAAGTACTCCCTAGGTTCTTCAGCGAATAATAACAAAAAGAAAAGAAAATGAAGCTTTTAAAAAACGAAATTTAAGTAAGTTATCCTATTTCTTTTTTTATCATTATCTTTGGCATTAAAGGTAAGAAAAAAAAATTCCACTGTATTACAAGAAATGAGCTTTCTAGATTTTCCATTTTCTTCACGAAGATAGTCTTAAGGTTTTACATTTGATCCAAATGTGCCATTTGATGGAGTTTTCTATAAGTTAATGTCCTTTACTGATCAGACCTGATTGTACTGTTTCAAAGATAATGAAGGAAAAAAAGAAGGGAAATAGTATATATATATATATTAAAGAACAAATATTTAAAATTTTCAAATTATTATTGAATGTCCTTAAATTATTGCCTTGAAATGTTCTGTATCACTATTTTAGTTACAGAATCATAAACTGAACCACTAAGAAAATTATAAAAGTACAACAAATATCAATTTTTATAGACCATAACAAGTTTAATGGTGCACTTTAATAGCACATTTTTCTTAAATTTAAAAGAAATATTTTTAGATGTTCTAAAACAATATATATATCCCTTTTCGAGAACATTTATTTTGCAGAGATCGATGAAAATAAATTTTAAACATTATAAAAATATCTGTCTTTCTCTCGTTTAATACTTAACACTAATTTAAATGCGTTTATAATATCCGCATTAAACTAGTTCTTTACACAATTAACTAAAAAAAAACGTAGAAAAAGAAACTGTCATTTCCAGATGACAAATATACCCAAGCTTGAATAAATACTTCAAACACGTCCTAAATCCCAAAGAAAGAATTAACGCAATAAATGTACTTCTACAGATACTTATTTCTTCAGCTGAAATCTGTATCAAAATCTTAATTGAAACCGAAAGCGATAAAAATTTGAAAAACAACCAATACTTATATTAAGTGTGGACAATTAATCTTTAAGCTTATCACTATCAAAATCAAACTCATACCTATGAGGGGTAGGTTTTGTAATTATTTTAACAATCTATTTGAAACTGAATTTAAACTGTGCATTTCGTAACTTAATTTTTATTAAAATACAAAAAAAGGATGAAATATAAAAGGTATAAGACGTTTAATTCTTTCTATAATGTTACTGGTTGATTGATTGAATATTAACGTCAGCTGCATGAGGGCTTTTCTGTCACCCCTCTCTCCTAACTACCACACCAACGGGATGACGTATCACCTCTCGACAGATTTAACGTGCATCGCTGCCGTACATGGTGGATCTTTAGTGGTACTGGGCTCGAACTAGTGACAAAGCAAGCCACATTCCGATACCTATACCACTCGGCTACCGCGGCCACATAATGCTTCTGGAACAATATCTAAGTCTTGTAAAAATATTTATTATTAACCTTCAAAAATGTCATCTTTTTAACCAAATCTATCGAAGTAATAATAATAAAAAAAATGGTAACTATACAATGCGTAGTTGAGGAAATTCGTTTGTAGAAGTTAAAATGTGTTTTTAAATGCAATTTATAACCTTTTCTAAAGCAAGTACTTAAGCTCAAAATATTTAGTAATATCTCTCTCTCTCTCTTTTTGGATATGATGTAGCATATTTATTTTAAATAGTTAAACGTGTTAATTAAAATTTTACAATTTGAGCAATGAGTATGAACAGTCGTATAATTTGTAACATGGGAGGGGGGTCCACCGTTAGTTAGACAGATGCTAACCCCTACTATTTTTTTAATGAAATTTGTTGTGCTAATACAAATTAACCCAATTTCTCACTGGTCATGGTAATTTCAAAAGCTACCTGAACAAATTTAATTTAGCTCCTTCATCTTTCTGTGACTGTAACATTGGTGGCGAGGAAAATGTAGAACATGTGATCCTTCTGTGTTCCAAGTATGTCAGAGAGAGAAAGATCATAAGACTGGCGTTCAAGAGACTCAACATTAATTGGCCACCGAATTTTCACCAACTTCTTTCCACCAGAAGTGCTTTCAAAAATTTCTGTAAATTTGTTGTAACTGTCTGTAATCCTTCTTAACTTCATTTTTTTAAATTGTTTATTTCCCTTCAATGTGTGTTTAATACTTACTTCTGTAAGCCCCGTGTGATACTTTGTGGTGCACGGGGATTTTATAATTGTTTTCAATAAAAAAAAATATCAATAATCCAATACTAAGTTCACCTTATTTTCTTCACAGTCATTTATCGTGACAATTTAAGCAAAACTAGTCGCATTATATTTATTTTTTAAGAAATATAATACGATATTATGCATAAAATATAATTATTTTTAACTCCTATACTTATGCCTTCACAGGAACTTTATCTCACTACTACAAATCTAATTGATTACAATAGCAAAGTTGGCTATTTTTCAAATTTTAAATTAAATCTCAAACTGATTTTTCAAATTCATTAACCTTTTGGTACGAAGAATAAATTATTTGCTTTGTAAATTATTTCCATTTATAATTTTCACTGTAGATAAAATTAAGGAAATTATGTGTCATTTCTTACATTTTTAAAGTTTATCTGCATACACATGCATATATATATGTCGCAGGAAAATGATGAAATTAGGAATTTCAACAAATCCCTAAAGGAGAACATCAATTTATGGGAGATGTTAAAATAACGTCTCTTCTCAATGTCATTTTCCAGATTAAAGTAAGAGATTTGAACAAGTGCCTGATCTGTTTCTGTGAAATGATGAAATAATTCTGTCAATAGTTTAAAAGTGTTTATTTAACAAATGTGGTGCATTATTAAGCGTAGAAGTAAGTAATAAGACAATAGTTGATGAAATACATATTATTTATTCAAAACTAATTAACAAATAATTATAAAAAATGCTAGTTTTTTTTAAGTTTAACATCTTTCCTCTCAGTTGTTGACACACTAAAATATCAATCCCTAAGTTAAACCTATATTGTCATTTTTTAAAGGTATGGGATTGATATTTAAGGGATCGATAGTACTACCTGCATGGTTAGGAATGACTCAACCCCTCCTCCCCCTCCCTAGACATTATTTTGCCATTGCAAATCCTGACGAGTTCATTTCACTAAAAATGTTAAGAGATTTGATAAAATTGCTTACTTTCTTCAGGAAAATGATCTTAAAGAGACGTTATTTTAACATCTCCCTTCAATTGATCATATCCCTTAAGGATTTGATGAAATTCCTAATTCCGTCATTTCCCTGCGACATAAATATATATACAAGAATACACCCTTCAAACTCTTTTTAACTCTCTCTGTCCTCTTTTCTGTTAAATAATCCCTTATAATTTATATTGATGAGTTTATTTTAGCTTTATGCAACTCACGTATGTTAAAAGAATAAAAGAATCGAAAACTTAAATTAATAATAGACACAGAATTTTTTTTCATTAAATTAAACCTTACTTATTGGAATTAATAAATCAGTAATAAATTTGTTAACTGTATACATCATGCAATCTATTTTAATCATTTAAGAAAGCTGTAGTTGAAAAAGCCAAAAAAAGAAGGAAAAAAAACTCTGCTGATCTCATCACAGCCATTTTTGATGATGCAGATTTTCTAGCATTTCAAATCACTAAGAAGATGAGATGGTTTCTTTAAATTTAAAAGTATATAAAAAAAATGAGATTTCCTAAAATAAATATTCTTTAAACAATGATTCAAAAAACTAAAAACAGAATAGATTTGTTTAAAAGAATATGTTAAGAAACTTAAAAATTTGTACATCCTAGTAATAGTTTAGTTTAAATCTTTTTAAACTCTTACGCTTAAAAATAGGCAGACATATTATAATATGCATTAACATACTGATGATTTTATCTTCATTTTCTGAAATAAAGATTTCAAACAGAATATTTATTTTTACCAGACTACCCAAATTTTTTCCAAAAATATAACTCTAGTACCACAAAATTTAGAGACAATAAATTCGAATTAAAATATCACGCATATTGTATTAACATTTATTACAAGGTTTTAGCAACAATATTACTAAGTACCATATCGGAAAAATTATATATGCATTTCTATTGACATAAGCATAACTTTTAATCACAATAAGTTAAAAAATAATATAAAACTTAAATTAATGTTAATTTTTTAAGTACTGATTTTTATAAACCTGGCCCCTAGTCACGATGAATTTCGTGTACCTTTAACTGGTACAACATATTAGGTAGTATTAAATACAACAACATTCTGAAAAAATACTATTTTATTTTTAAATTAACATTTAAAAAATATTCTTAAATAATACCAATTAATCTATTACTTCTTTACATTTAAGGATTTTTTTTACAAATTATATTATGATTACAACAGTGCTTCCTAAACTTTCAATATTTGCCACCCAATATTCAATCGTAATTTTCATCGCCCCCTCCATGCATTAAAAATGCATTAAAGTCAATAATACTTTATTTTGACTCTAAACCTACAATTTAACTTTAACATCCTAAGTGCTACCGGCGTATATAAACGTCTCGCTCAGCCAGTGCCTTAATTACCCCGGACGTATATATACGTCTTTCCGAAGTATGATTTTTTATGTGAACTGCTATCCGTAAAATAATTCCGAAGACTTTGGAATACAATAAAATTACCTGGACAGTGTTTGCAAAGGATTTACTTATTTCAGGGGGTATTTGATTATTTATTCCTTTGCTACCCCTTCCCCCAATGCACAACAAACGCTCTACTACGTGTTAAACGGTTTTATTGGAAAACGAATCACGTAGTTTTTAATTGGCTTTGCAATAATTAACTGTAAACCGGACAAATCATCAGGATAAGTGTTATATGCAAAAATTTATTTTATCTAGGAAGATCCCACTTGGGGTTACTGATAATTATTAAACGTTCTTAACTTAGTATTGTTAAATTAACTATAAAAAACATTGAGAAGTACTGATATATGAATGCATTTTGCTTGTTTACTTTCAGAAAATTCATAATTTTTTTTAAAAATAATTTTTTGCTTTCGGCTTTTCAATATGCTCGCGCACCCTTAGAAGTGTCGCGCAACACAGTTTCAGAAACACTGGATTACAAAATTATTATGTTGGCATGCTTCTTTTAATTTTATTTAAAGTCGTTTCTTTTTTTTTTATCTGAAATGACGATACTTTCAATTTTAAATTTAAAAAATAAATATAGCACGTTCTTAAAATTTATTTTCACTATAACAAAAAAATAATAAACAATTCATAATTTATTATAATATGTTAATTTTAGTTTATATTGTTTTGCCACTATGAATTACAGTCTTTGACTGAAATAACTTGTCAGTTATAGGACGCTTTATTCGCGACTCCTTCTAAGCCTGGACTTTACTAATAAATGAATGGATATGGTTGTAGCATGTTAGTAATTCATTGATTTGTGTTGTGGTCGATACAGTTTTGTCATTGCCACTACGTGATGATGAATAAGGGATTTAAAAGATCTATTCATCATAATATTATATAGTTTGCAGAGTAATGAAAAAAGTAAGGGTTGCCTCAACTATCACCAAAATTTATTTTACTCTACTAAAAGAAGTCCATTGCATACTACATATATAATTTTTTTGCATCCACTTTCAATCTTGAATATTCTTGTTTTTGAGTTTTGAATATATGTGTGTGTGTATACATATATATAATATCATAAAAAAGCAGAAGAAAGTACTTTAGGGTTAAATACACTCTATAGCAATTTTTAAAAAAAAAATGACGCACCAAGAAGGAGTTCTCCGATTGTAACGAAATTTTGTATGCGGAGACATTTGTACCGAACATGCAAATGTTTAAAATTTGGTGTCTAATGAAAACGAATAGAGGTAGCTACAGCGCATCGGAACTTTACACTCCGTATGTGTCAAAAGAAGCGATTCCCAATCAGATGGTCAAAATTTCTGTTGAATTGCGAGTTAGGATACCTTTTAACTATTGAAAAAATGCGTCGCCCCCGAATTCGAGCTCTTTACGAGAAACTGTCAGAGTTTGAAAGATGTCGTATCATTGGATTGAAAGAAGCAGTTTGGGCAAATTGGGGAATCAATCGACAAATGGGACAAAGCAATGCGGTTCTTTAGAAGGTGCTGGCAAAAATGGGTGGACAGTGGTAGATTTCAGCGTCATGATGGTAGTGGTTGACCACGTGCCACAGCAGATTGGGAGGACAGATTGATCGTCAGATCAGCTGTCACAGCACCTGATTCATTGTTATCAACCGTCAGACGAGCAACTCAAACACGAGTGTCCACTATGACCATTCACAGACGGTTGATAGAACGAAATTTACGCTCATACTAACGATTACGTCAATTATCATTCACACCTACACACTGTCAAGCCAGATTATAGTAGTCCTTGGCTCGATCAGTTCTGAATCATACTGGCTGACGAAGTATAGGAGACACCCAGGGCAGCACGCCGATCCTGCTTCCAATATTGCACGCCACACAGGACCTCAACAAGGAGTTATGGTCTGGGGTGACATTTCCTTTGACAGCTAGACTCTTTTGGTCGTCATTAGAGGCACACTTACAACACAGTGGTAAGTCGACGACATTCTGAGAACAGTTTTGCTACTCTTCCTTCTGCAGTAACTCTGTCCTTATTTTTCTGCAACATCATACAGGAGCACATATGGCACGTGTAACTATGATATTTCTTACTGCTTATCAAACACTTCCTTGGTCAGCCAGGTCGCCAGATCTCTCTCCAAATAGAGTATGTCTGGGATATGATGGGACGGTGAATTCATAAACTAGAGAATGTTGATGATCTGGTCCTACGATTGGAGAACATTTGGCAGGAATTACCACAGGAGAGCATGAGGGTACATTTTTACTATAGGGCTAGTCGTGTGGCAGCTTGCAACCAGGCTAGAGGTGAGCCAACGCCTTATTGAGTACGTTACTTTGTAACATAGTAACTCTGAAAAAATCATTCACTTTTTCTGATATTTTCACCGTTTTCTAGTATTTGCATAGTCTTTCTACCCACCAATTTTTGTTTTGATCGGACCATTCGTTCTAGGGGGGAGGGGGCTTTTTTTTGTAATAGAGTGTATATCACAAAAAAGAGGCGGAATTCTCAAAATTATAACCCTGAACTTGAAACCTATAAGATCAAGAAAATAAGAGTTAAATTCCCTTAGATGATCATATTTCTCATATTTAAGCAGAAAACTTATACTTAATTGAATAAAAAGTTATGAAGAGGATATATATGTATGTAATAATTCTCTGTAAATCAATATGTAATAGTAATAA
Organism: Trichonephila clavipes; assembly: GCA_019973935.1. Taxonomy (NCBI): domain Eukaryota; kingdom Metazoa; phylum Arthropoda; class Arachnida; order Araneae; family Nephilidae; genus Trichonephila; species Trichonephila clavipes. Next base: position 1,200,960 of record BMAU01017756.1, on the reverse strand, counting down.
TTCCCTCTAGCATCATTTTAATTATCTCATTTAACTATATTTGAAACAAGTTTTAGTTCTTTCGTTCAAAATTAATGCCCTAATCTTAATCGTAATCAACCAGTAGCAGAAATCTCTTTCCCGCCCATTGTAAATAATCAGAGCTCTTGTTATAAATAATCACGCGGACTTCACTGCCATGTATAAGTCCCGATATATTTCGAAATCATGTTCTCTTCTGTCTGTAATCATGTAGCCACCTGCAGCGCATTGTGTTTTTGCTACTGCTATGTCGCTTGTATCTGTTTTCGTGTTCTTACCAAATATCTGTGAAAAACAACTGTGAATTATCCACCTACGTTATGTGTATGTAAAAAAGCAATTTGAAATTCAATACTAAAGAAGCTTTTTCCTAAAATCATATATGCCAACAAGCCAAACAGACCAAAATATGTATATATATATATATATATATATATATATATATATATAATTTGGATCAACTTCTTTGTAGAAAATCTTAACTTCAATATTATGGATGTTTGATTAATTTTTCTTTCAAATTTCAGGTTTAACGGAAAGCTAAGAATTTTTTTTTTATGAATAATGCTATAGGTAAAACATGTATTTTTCAGTAGGTAGCCTTTTCGTATGTAATTATTATGGGATTTCTCCTCATTTCTAATAGTTAGCATTTGATATTATTATATTATTGCATTACGTGTTTAAAAAAAAATGCAACTTTTTTTGCTTACCAAAATAATCATTTTTAAATATTCCTGAAATAAATCAATTCTGTAAGCAATCATCATATGAAATGTTTATTTTATAATTGATTGGAAATAATATTTACGTTTCATGTATATATATATATATATATATATATATGTGTGTGTGTGTGTGTAGATTTTAGAAAGAAATTTACTTTTTAATAAGGATTTTTTTTCAAATATTGCGTTATATGTTTGTGAGATAATGTATTTATCCTTGCGTAACAGTCATTATTGTTTTTGTTTAAATATTGTAGCATCTGAGCAAAACTTGCACAGGGAACTAGTTAAATATTCAAAACATTTTCGATATCTAACATTTTTCTTACCCGTAAGATACTTAATATTGATTTTACTATCGTTAAAAAAAATTCCCTTTAAAATAAGGTTACATTTAATTTCAATTAAATTACAAATATGTTAATTTTTCATTACGCTTGAATTTACTATTTTACGTGTAATGTATAAATTATTCGATAAAGTTATATAATGTTCATTGCATGATTCTAATTATTTTTGAAGTCAAATATCTTCCAACAGTATTTGTTGTTAACTGTAGAAACTCTGAGTCAAACTCTATGTGTCTGATGCACTTAAAAATACAAGACTAGCTTAAATATGCCTAAATGTCAAGCTTCATTACCCATTAAGAGTTTTATACACTATCTAACAATTTTTCTTAAGTAAATGTACGTAAAATGCTAAATTATATCTAAATATTATTATGACATTGTAAATTCTCGTGAACTCAGCTGTGTCTAAGAGTATTTGCTCAGTCAACTTCGAATGCACAGACGATAATGTCAGTTTATTCTATGTCATTGATAAGAAAATGGAATATGGAAGGGAGTTACTTTTTCATTCTTTTTCAAAAAGTATCAAAAAATATATTCTTATCGCGAACTTTGGAACTCCGCCAAACTGTTCCACCGCTTCAAAAGACATATCTTGCTTGCGTTCACTAGTATTTGCTTTATGTCATTTTAGATATGAATTTAAGTCTCTGAGAATTTCCTTAAAATTGTAAAATGCATTTACTTGAAATGAGACGTAGAAAGGAGCTAAAATTTAGAATTCAATATATATTTATATAAACATTTGGAATTGTATCTTCGTGGGGATTTTCTTTATAAATGTGAAAACTGTTTGACACTTAATCGCCCCTTTTAGATACTTTTGGAATTTAAAAATTTGGAGATATTTAAAATATTTTTTTCTCAAGCATTTAAATTTTTTTAAATGCTTAAGTATTCGAGCACGCTCTTTTAGAGTCCTTAAAAACCTACTGAAACATTATAAATACTTTTTTTATGGAATCGAAACCATTAAATACTAACAATTAATTAGCAATGTTAAAAAAATTTTATATATTTTTTTTTAAAAAAATTCAAATATAAATGCAATTTGTAATTATTTAAAAATATCTTTAAAGAAGTAAGAGAAAAACTTAAATTGTTAAAAGTATTAGTAAAATATATTAATTTATTTAGGGAATTTTATTTTTTATAAAAATCTAAGCGTTTGGTTTGAGCGAATAGAATAAATATTTCAAGGAATGTGACATATTTTTGGGACTAGTGATTAAATAACAGCCTGTAACTTAAAAAAATATCCACACATGAAAAACTACTTTAGTAGATACTCTATAAAACGATATGACTATCAGGTTTAAAAAGTTTAATAGAAATACAATTATACTAATTTGATTTATTAAACTCGTCATGACAAATTTTGAACAATACACGTGATCACTTTTGGTAGGCAGAAGACTCACTTCCATTTTTCTCTAATTTTATGTAAATTATTGTAGCTTAGCATCTATGTAGCATAAAAACAAAATAATAAAGGTTTTGCAAATCCAGAAAATTGTTCACCCCAATGAAAAAAAAATGTGTTTTGATTGAAATTGGTAATTTGAATGTGTGTATAGTATGTGACTGGATGCCTTAAATAATGTGCTTGTATAAAAATAACATAATATCAGCGCTTCAATCTCTTTAACACTAGATTCCCCAAAGGAAGTCATTTTGACAGCTTTTTAATTGCAATTAGAAAAGAATTACATGTATAATGAACAATTTCTTAAAATTTTTAGAATATATTTTATTCCAAGTGAAGACATTTTTATTGTTATAATTACTAATAACTTGTTATGTAACTGTAAATAATATAAAAATTATTAAAATTAATTTTAAGCAATTTTTTTACACAATAATCATTATTTCACAATGCAGTCATTTTGACTGCTTTTGGGCAATATGCTAAGTTTCAGTCTTCCTAGTGTTAAAAATGAAACAACATTTCTATTGCTTAAAGATGGAAAGGAATATTTTGAATGACACTTTTAAAATGTTAAAGTTCTAATAAAGGTATAGTTGAGGTAAAAAAAAACCTTTAAATATTTTATAATAAAATAATAATTATTATATATAGTTTTTTTAAATTAATCTGTCTCAATAAATAAAGAAATAAAACACATGGGATACCTTGTTTAAAAAAATACTCGCCAGAAAAGTCCCAAGAGTATAAACAGATATATTTCAGAAAAAAACATCTCAGTATATTTATACTAAAACATATTCCAAACAAAATTCACTTTTCAGGGATACATGAACGTATGTATGAAATAAATCTCCGAGTATAAGATTTACCTTTAAGCCCTCTTAGTAGAGTTAATGGAGGCTGTAAAATCATGCCATTTCTTTTCGATATTTTTTAAAACGTTTTCATAAAAACATGGAGTATTTTATACTTTATTCACTTATATTGAGCTCGAGCAATCTTAGATACTTGAAACATGTTTAGATAGAATTTTTGACCGTAAAAAATGGAATGCGATTTCTTGCTGGAAGAATAAATCCAGTTATTTTCTTCCATGAACCGACTTTTGAGAGATAATATATTTGTTTCTCGTGAAAAAGTAAGCGTATATCTCTTTTTTTATCTCTCACTAATTTAATATTGTATGTACATTTTTGTTATTAAAACTCTTAAGCAAACTTCATTAATCTATAAATTTTCTTTGAAATTGATCCCAGTTTATACTATACCGAGAAAGGTTTTTAGTTAAAGCATGATCAATATACTCCTATATTGAATTCTGTGATTATAATATATTAGCATATAATTCACGCATTTTAAAAGCAGTAATTTCAATTTAAAATTTATTTATTTACTAAAATTAGTCAATTAAGGAAATGCAGTCATTCTATTTAAATTGGATTTCAAATTTCAATAATACTGTCTAATGCATGCACAAATAGCTTCATTACTGCCACACATAAATTTTAGCATAAAAAACTTTATTCAATTTAAGTACTTAAATACATTCACACACATCCTAAGTAATATATAATACGATTCCATAGCATCTCTGGTACTGTAAAATCTTAACGCCAAAACTGTGCAGTATCTGAGTACGTATCATCTACAGTGTTCCGAATTTAATATCCTTCATTAAAGCGAATAATAGAAAGTATCCGTTAGGAAATAAAGAAAAAAAACTGAAAAAATATATCAGTTATTTTAGTATTAGTTTTTGCTGTCATATTTGAGTTAATATAAAGTATTTTTATTTAAATAAGTATTTCAAATTCTTGGTAGAAACGTTTAAATAATGAGGTTATCATACCGTCATGTAACAATTAAAAACATATACCTATCGATATGCTATTCGAAGTGCTATCTTAGTTTGCAATATACCTCTAACTTCCTTATTGGTATTCTTTCTTTAGAAAGGAAATGAACGAAGGTGTTTAGCAGCAATTTACTAAAGTTAAAATTAAATAGGAAAAAAAAGGAACTTCAAATTAAGTTCAGTTAGATACTTTAAAATTATGGTATACATCTTCTTTATGTGAAAATTTTGAAAATTTATTTTCCTGTTCTTACTGCAACTCATAAGTACAGAATTGTAGGTATATAAAAAAAACCTCCTTCTCTCTAAAATTTACAAAAATAAATGCTGATCTGATCCGTGTTATTGCGGGAACACTAACATAATGTTATAAATATACAACATGTGATCCATTTTTAATTTGTTTACTTCATACATGAATATTGGTTTCTTATTAAAAGGATTAATGACAACATTTATGATTTAAATCTTCTTACCTCCACAATAAGACTTATAAAAATCTGTCCAATCTATAGTTATAAAGTACTAAGATGCATTCAATAAATTACATACACTCACAGGCATTTAAACAGCTCTAGAAGGAATCATATCGCAAACTTAAAATGTTTTTATAGAATAAAAAAAGGAAACTGTTATGCAAATTATCTATATTTCGTGCAATCTCGCATGCACTTACAATCGACAGTGGTAAGGCGAACGACTGTGATTGATGCATTAACGTAAATAGAAGAAGAATCATATTCTTTAGCCGCTTAAAGTGGTAATTTGATCATATGCCAGACTTCTATAGTAATTATGAACACTTAAAAGATCACTGTTGATAGACATACCCAGTTATTAAATAGATTCCGAGAATACTATCCTACAGTTTTATCAACAGTAGACACATGAAGAAAATAAAATACTTCGGCATGTTTAGGTTGGACCATACCATTTAATAGAAAAACGATAAAAATTATCGACATGAATTGAACAAATCTGTTAACGATCAAACTTGTTATTTGCAGAGCGATAAGTCCTCGAGGGACTGTAAGAGCCATAGTGAGATAAATACAAGAAATTAATTTCAGTCACCACAGCTTTTTATGTGAGTTTTGCCTTTGAAACTTAAAATCATCTCATTTTTCTGTTGCATTAGTGCAAGGCTAGAGCAATGTCAGGAATTGCGGAATGACGTTCTGTGATTCTCAACAATGTATCACGCATATCCTGAATAGTAGGTATTATAATTTATAGGGAGCCATATAAATTAATAGGCGATGATTCATATGAACTAGTAGTAGTTCCTATTAAAATGAAAACTGAGTATTTTGGGGATGATGTTGTACGACTTTATGTGCTATTGTTTTGTGTCACGAGTTCTGGTGCTTTGCCTAAGCCAAATGCTGTACATTTCATATGTAAGATATGTCCAGGATTATCCATGCCATATGCAAAAACTAAAATGTACCCTTCCCGTTTTCCAGATTTCACCACTTTTAAGCACGTCGAGGAGCAGAGAAAGCGACTTGTTACCATTTCACAGTTTAGAAAAAGCCACAAAACAAGCGTAGACAGATGTTTCCAAAACAATATTAAGCGCTTGTTTGATTCAATGTCACATCGCACTGCGACCTGAATTGTAGTACACAATAGTGCAATGTCCTACCGAGGAAGATTGACTTAAGGCCCCTTATTTTCCTCGTTAGCGTGCTGCTCCAAGTTTGAGATCACTCGTATCATTCATATGCTTCATGAAAAAATTGAAGAAAATAGTATTTTTCAAAAAAAATTTAATAATTTATTCGAATTTAAATACATGTTTATATGTGCTATAAATTGTACATCTAAAATATATATTCAACGCAATTATGTTTCAAGTTTAAACAATACTTGAATCTAAAATAATGAAATATAATATTTAGGAAAAAATTAAAACGTGACATTTTTAAGCATGGTAACTTGTTATTTCTTAAAAAAAAACAAGAAATAAAAGTTAAATACTTTATTATTACTAAAACTTTTAACTAGTAAAATTATTTGATGTAAAATGAATTTCTGAATTATTTGTAGTTAAATTTAAAACCAAACATCGTCAGTAAAAAATATCAAGTCCTTAACAGAAAAGTACTGTTAAACATTTTGTTAAATTCCTCCTAAAATAATATTACATAAATTTTTATAGTTAATTTCTGAATAAAGTTGCTATACAGTTAAGTTATCCGACTACGTTCGGAACCGTGATTTTAAAAAAGCGCATAAATGGATAATTTTTATGATATTTAGTGTCACTTAGATAAGAATACATGTATAAAAATGTTTTAAGGACATTTCGACAAAAAATGTATTTAAATAGAATATTTCGGCAAAAAATTAACTTAGAATAAACTTTGTTCAAAATGTTCTCCTTTTGTGAAAAATGCTTCTATTATTCTAATACTTTGCCTGTATACAGTTCAGATCTCTGTACAGAGGCTCAACTAAGAGTTTTGAAAAACTCACATTATTTTCAGAGTTATAATCAAATGAAATAATTATCGGCGTTTTTTTCTTAAACATTCTCCCCTTTGTTGTCATAAAACATGGATAAACCCACTTCTAAGTTATATGTTTCAAAAATTGTACTTCAGCCTTTGTACAGATGTCTGACCTATAGACAGGTAAAATATTAGTATATTAGAAGCAATTATCACAAAAGGAGAATATTTTGAAAATGGGTCATTATATGTTCCTTTTTGTCTAAATATTGTACTTAAATAATTTTTATTGCACTACTATTCTTAAAACAATTTTATATACATTTTCTAATCTAAGGGGCACTAAATATCATAAATATTATCCATTAACACGTTTTTCAAAATAAAGTTCTGAACGTAGTCGGATAGCTTAAGACACGATAATGTTTTAACCTTAACTACTGTGGTGTTAATCTTGAAGTATGGATCAAATTATTGTCATGTTGAAAAGTCCAATGGTCATTGCAAACATTTTAACAAGAAGCAAATTATTGGTAAATATATTTCAAAACCTTTTAGAACTACGACGGTAGTTAATAAAACAAATCTTCTGACCCATATCTTAATGAAATCATCTTAATGTTGTCTACTGCCCTTTGAATTTTCAAAGACCTTACTAATAGTATGTAAATTCATTAGTGTGCTAATTAAATTTCATTATTTTCACTTCATGAATTTTTCATTCAACTGTTTATCAACAAGAGGCACTCGTGTGCCCTATTTCAATAGAACTGCTTTTATGATGTTTCAGTTACGGTGTGATTGATCCACTTTTAAGTTTTGCAGGTACCAAAACAGGTATATAAATAGATTATTTTTGGTATTTTCTGTTCAACTGTATTTTTAATTGTCACACAGGCAATGTATCCAATTTCAGTTAAATTATGGATGCGCTGATTATCACCACTCGTAGTCATTTGTGACGTTCCTGAATGGAATATTCAATTAAAATCTTGAACAGTAACAAGGACTTGATAAACTCTTTGTTTTGATATTTTTATGCAGCTTCAACTACAACAAATGAATTTGGATTTGCTCTATTGCACTGATTTTTTTCTGCCTTTCCATGTGAGTATTCTTTATCTAGCTAGTTTATGTTAGTGTAAGCACAACGATCCATTGTATATTAAAAATTCAGAAATCGTTGGTATGCACAATTGCTGGTGCTACTTTTTAAGTTTTAAATAAAAGCAATTTTTTGGTTAAACTTTTGGCACGGCTGTTTTGGTTTGAAACAAGATATCGTATAGTATTTGTGTATTGTGGCTTAAAGCTGCGGTTATTCACACAAAACTAGCAAGACATTAAAATAAAGCAAATGTTTTTACTAGAAAATTGTTTTTCTATTTAGTTTTTTAACATATATTTTATGTTGTTTTAAGTTTATTTAATTTCATTTCTAAACAGTCACTCATTCTTCATGCATATTTTATTGACAGTAATAATGTACTCCGATTATATTTCCGTCATCTCTAAAACAAGGGAACTCACGTCTTATCACTACACATATATATAATTCAAATCGCTTATAAATTTACTATATGAATATAAAAATATATTTGGCGTCATAGTGACGGCAAAAATATTGTGACATGTAATGAAATATTACGTGAGTTGTATTATACATAACATTAAATATTAAAAACTATATATAAGAATTTTTATGAAATTTTGAATAAATGTATAGGTAGAGGACGAGAAATATAGAGAAGTTTAAATAAATTTGAATAGTTTATACTAAAAACTTTTATACCTGTCAAATATATTATTTGTTTTTGATTGCACCCCCTTTTATAATTTAAAATATTTCACGAATCTTAGCCATTTTCATCTAATATTATGATTATGTTATCAGACTGCATCTATAATAATTCATTATGACAATAGTTTGTGTTTTATTTAGAAAAATTTTATATTTTGTTATAATATTATTTAAAGTTTATCGTTCCAACTGTCATATTATGTTGCATTTTAAATACGTCATATGAAAATATATTGACTTGCATGAAAAATTACAATTACCTCTTTTTCTGTGTGTATAAAGTATTGCATGCCTTAAATGGAAGCTAAATAAATCTATATATCGATACACCTAATGCTGTAAAAGCATTTTAATAACATAAACGCGTTTTGTAAAAATGAATTGCAATCAGTGAAAATGTTTGAGGAATAAGCTGTAAATCCCCATAAAGCGCATTGAACCCCCCACAAACTTCCTTTTTTTTGGAAATTCTAGATATGTTTTTTTAAAATCAAAATTTAAGAAACAATTTGTTTAATCAAACATATTTAAACTACAACAATGTTTTTAGAGTACAAAATTCAAAATGACAGTTTTGTTATGTTAGTAAAAGAAACAAACAAATTTGTACTTTTTTTGTTTCTTTTTATATCTTAAGCAGAATAAATTATATTTATTTAACTTTTATATAAAATATCATTGCAAAATATAATGGTTATTTCGGAACAATCAACTTACACTATTAAATATATCAAATGAAGCGTTTTGGTATATTTTCTTGTAAAAACAATACTTATTTTGTAGAAGATCCTATCAAGATTATATTTTATTTATTACATGTATAGTTATTCTACTAAGCAAAATAGTTAGGATTACAAACCAGTACAAAGCCATTAGTACAAGAAAACAAAATGCAATATAGAAGCATAACCCAAATAAGCCAATCTGGAAGCACTTTCACATCCATGAGGATAAAAAGTAGCAAATCCTTCGAGTAAAACTAATCTCAGAAAGTTTTGACTTGAATTGCCCATATCTGATATGAAATAAGATACTCATCTTACTGCTCGAGCGATTCTGATAAGGTTTCATATAACCATCCTGCATCTTAAATAAAAAGTAAATTTTTTAACTCGTTTTTCACCACAACTCTTTATGTAAAAGATAAACATGAAATATTAACCCAAGCAAACCCATTAGAGATTAAATGGCATTTCTTTTCCTCGGTACGTGCCAAAATAAACAAATAAAGAAACCCAGAAGAAAGTTAAACGATTTGTTGTACAACAACGTAAAACCGTAAAAATAAAACGAAAACTAAAATAAAAATTCCATGTTAGACGATTTCGTAACTGTTATATATGTTTCCGTGTACGGAGCTACGACATTTGATACAATTTCGGGAGGAAAGTTTAGAGTTTAGAAGCTGCTAGGCGGCTTTGTATTTTTCTCTTTTGTTCCCAGAATCACGTAGGGTTGAAAATAGGACGATTTCCTTACGGCCCTAGTTCCATTAAGGAAAAGGTTCTGGTTATGATTCGAACCACGCACCGCCCCGGATCGTTGAGGCGTTCTTATTATACAGGGGCGGCTGCGGGAATTGTTCTCGCCAGTCGATCCATCATGTAAAAAGTAGATCATTTAACCACACCATTATTTAATAAGAAATAGAATAAAACTCTAAAGAAATGAAATAATTCAGAAAAAACAGTTGGCAATTTGGTTTAGACAATATAATATATCAATGCAGATGATTATGTGAATGAAATGTCAAATCCCTTTACAATTGGTGATTAATATTGAAATATTTATCGAACCAATAGAATGATACATTGACATATTTTGGACTTTACTTAACTTTTTTTAATTGCTTTTCTAACGTTTATTAATTAGCAAAATGATAAGGATAGACCCCCTCCACTGATGTGGAATTGAAGTTTAGTATCTAATTTCTCTTTTTAATCCTTATAAATGAACATTCTTCAATTTTTATTACCTATCATTTTCGGTATATTGTTTACTATCATTTATGTTTTGAATCGGTAATTTAATTATTAAAAAAAAATTCAAAAATGCATTCGATTCGGAAGAAGTTGTGCACTATTGTTGAAACCAACTTAATTCTTTTTAGTAATTAATTTTTATTGTAAATTGGTAATTACACTGTATAACTTCATTAAAAGAAAATACACCTACTTTTAAGAACTTTTTATTTATTTATTTATTTTTTGATATTCTGAGAAAAATTCCAAACAAACTGAACTATAAAATATTTCAAATGTACGTGACTATAAAAAAGGACACAAAGCACAGACTATTTTCACTAACATTACATGCA
>BMAU01017756.1:1005000-1185000 GCA_019973935.1 Trichonephila clavipes | reverse complement strand
ATTTTATTCTGCGTAAGCAAGTAGTTAATTAACTTTTATGAAAATACTTTATGAAATGAGGGTAATTTTCGATACATTTTAAACTTCTCCAAATATTTGCCTTCGTTCAAGCAAATAAGACGGATATTCATAACAGAAGATTTGAATAAATAGTGATATAATGCGGATCTGTGAAAAGGGGGGATTGCTACAAGATCCACATTTCATAAGATCGATAAATTTTAATGTATTTCTATAATTAACAACTTAACTGTAATTAGATACGTCTAATAATATTTAATTTCTACTATTATTCACGAGTTCAATATATAGAATCACAATGATAAAAAAATTACCATTTTACTAACATTATAAATACGTTTAAAATTATACATATGACTAAAACTGTATAATTTTGTATTCATTTGCGTATAGAGCTAGTTTTTTTTATTTGAATTGGATCTCGTCTCAAATAATTACTTGAAGTTTGTCTGAAATGTGTCACAGTGCACTTTCGTATTATTTTATTTTTAGAATAATATAACAATACACTAGAAATTTACATTAAGAATTACATTTGCATGACTTATTTAATAAACCATTATTTTACATATTTTAAAAATATTCATTATATTAAAAATATAGAATTAAATTACAAAAGCACATTTTTATCTAGATTTCAAAATCTAAGGTTTAATATATTAATAACATATTTTGAATATTAAAAAATATGCACAAAAACAAATAATGTAATGGAAATTAACTTCATTTAGTTGAAATAAATATTGCAGTTTTTTTAACTCCTTTGAATTCATATCGTAACTTTAAATTATACTTTTTACTATTATACCTACATAGTGCATTATTTCTTTATTGCATACGTGTTTCAGTATATTTGGCAAAAGTAAATCATATTAAACTTCAATTAACGTTTTGCTAACGCTTACGAGTATATGGCACATAAAATTTCTACATTAATTAATATCAATTTTTAGCGCATATTTTCATACGTTTCTTGCTTAGTATTAATCTTTTTAACATTTATTTAATTTCAACATTAATAAACATTTCTTGTAATACTCCTATACTTCCAATATCCTATACATTAATTTAAAACTTTATTATAGATCTCGGTCAATAACCCTCAAAAGAAATTTAAAAAAATAATTAGTCCATATCAAATGTATGCTACATCGTAAATCAAACTTTTTCACCCGTAAATAATATTTAACTAGTCTGAATTGCATTTCTTTTTTTCAGAAAAACACATTACCTATAAACTTTATGTACCTTAAAAAAAGCATATATAGAAGGCATACTATTAGAAGAATGCAATGCAATGGAACATTGCGAAATGAAAAAAAAAGTAACATCTTAATGATAGATAAGGATAAGGAAAAATAGAAGACTTTCTATCAAATGTTACGGCATCCTATGATTCTTGGAGACCTTGGTCCCTGAAGTGTCCATTAATTTGGAGGCATGGTGTTTCCCAAGACAATCATTGATTTCTCCTATTCCAGGAGCCTTCAGCGTCTTTTCGAGTGAAATCTCCGGAGTAAAATTCTTGGTGAAAGTGATACTTGATTCTATTTTTAAGGCTCTGTTAAAACCAGTGCAGAGTAGGCGACAAGAAATCTCGGAGAAAAAATAATCCTTGTCTTTATAGGCTGTAATTTCCTTCCTTTATGTTTCGTAAGACGAGCTAAGTGAAATATATGTGATACTGTCCCATGGCAGGAAATGGTTTTGTAACGAAAAAAAAAGAACGAAAACCTAAACGAAATTTCACTCCCAAAAAACTACTTTTAGGAAAAGAAAAGAAGAAAAAAAAAAATAGTTTCCCGCTGTTTTTACTCGGTTTCTCTTTTTTTCCAAGATCGTAACTTCTGATTTATATCACATGCCTCTTGTAAAATGAAAGTTTTTGAAAGTTTCTCTCAGACTAAATATAAATTTTCTGAGAGAATGAATATGTGAGAAATGTTTGTTGAAATCCCTGAAATTGCTTGTGGATATGTATATGAAATCGCATATCTTCTAAAACCCTTTCAACAGCGTAAATCACGCATTCATGTAAGTGACTTTTATTTCATGCTTTATGCCTAGAAATATATTAAATCATTCTCTGTATTTTAAGTTTAGCCGTTGAGATAGGCTTCAAGAAACTCTAGTGAAACTTGTTTAGCATATTTTCTGCTTTACTTTATGTATTCGTGCCCAATATTGGTGAAATGAAATAACAGAAAATATGGCATCTCTGATGATCTGAGCTTTAAATTTTAATATTATTTTAAATGTAAAATTGTCCAAGTATTTAAGTGTTTAATTTCTTCTTGCCACATATACATATTTAACTTATTTTTGTCATTTCCTTTGACGTTTATTTAAAATTATAATTAAATAAAATTGTGTACAATTTCATATAAATTTCTAATTGTATGTTTATAAACTGCTCAGATACAATAAAATTAAAATACAACATTTAGGTAAACAAATGTTCATAGATTTTTCTCAGTGTGTTCATAACCTTGCAAGGAAGGAACAATCCTTACACGGAAAGAACAATCTACGAAACCATAATATGAATCAGAAATATATTAACAATTTAAAATACATTGTTATACTAAAAATTATACATCACATAATAGCCTTGTTGGAATCAAAAATTTAGAAAATATATATCATAAATTATAGGAATATTTTGCTGAGTTCCATCGGATTCTTATGTAACCAGAGACTCACTTAATTGTTACCATTTTGGTGCTGAAAGATAAAAGAAAGCAATTCTCAAGGCATCTACAATTTAATTTGCTGGAAATTTTAAATTCATGGCAACAAAAGCAAATTATTTTTTCAACTCCGCGTTTATTATTCTATGGTCGTTAGTTAAATTTGTGTTGTGTAGGCACCGGCATGCATAGTTTTAAGTATAAACTCAAGTTTAAGGAAACATTGAATATTATCAACTAAACTATTTATAATTAATCTGTTGATTTTTTTTTTGTAATTCTTGTAACGCAACGAATAATGTGCAATATTTGTTTACACATTTTTCAACTAATTGTTTAAATCTTGCATTGTTTCATTTCCTAATTTATTCTAATCTTTTCTATAGATCACACACTTTTCTTTCAGTGAATCCACTCAAATACATACAAATAGTGGGTTTGAAGTTCATTTTTTTCTTAAATTTTAAAAATAAGTAACTCAGGCTTTAAATCATACACTTCATTTAAAAAATTATATGAAAACGAAGAAAGCACAGCATTCCATAGTTATAGAAGCTGTAGCAGCACTCTTCATACAAAACAACACATTAAGTCTTAAAGGAAAACAAAAAAGGTAAAATAAATGATAATAGATAAATTTTTAAACATGTGTATAACAGAATTTATGCAGCAATAGAGAAATGGTACTTTTAAATTCTTATATCAAAATGTTTACTAACATTTTTCATTAATGTTTTTATCGCAAGATATGCTTACATCGAAGAAAAACCGTATTCCTAGTACAAAATTGTATATTTATACAGTGTATTTTAGATTAATGTGTCTACCGAAGGTTAATGCATGTTGTTTTTATTTTAAGGGATCCAATTGTTTGCGGTACACTCCAGTGGAGGTCAAGTCAGTTTTTCAATTGACATTGTTCCTCTGATCTTTCCCTGATGAGTCGAAATTTAGGTTGGACATTAAGTATTTATATGTCCATGTATGGAGCAATCCAGGGATAAAGTACATGTCCTCTAATATCTTAGATATTTAAAGCTATGAAGGTAGGCATTGGAGATAGTAGAATTATTGTATGGTGAATTTTGATTCAGCACAGATATAGCTGCACGACTCTCAGAAAGACACCTAAAAGGATCCGAGATATAGAATGAAATTCTAAGGCCTCATGACACAAGTCTTTTTGATGAAAGTAAAGTTCTTACATGCAATGTTTGGCTGGTCGGATAATAACATAAGGCTGATTATATTTAGAAAATGCAGTAACTATATATATATATATATATATATATATATATATATATATATATATATATATATATATATATATATATATATATATATAGTGAGATATCTAGGTCTGAATTTCACAGAGATTATCTGGTATGTTATGGGTCGGGAATTGCAGTTATCTATCTCCCTTTAAAGCACTCACAGAGTTCAAGAATGCCGTGGCCGATGTTGTGGAATTTATTATCTCAAACGGTCCTAAATAACTTCGTAAACTTCATTGCAATTTGTTGGATAAACGGTATTGCTTTCAGAACAGTGTTTCTCAAACTGCGGGGTGCGCGCCCCTGATGGGGCGCGAGCATATAAAAAATAAAATATTTAAAAATAATTAATTTACTGGAATGAATTAAAACAAAATACTTTCAGACATAATAAAAAATGCACTTTTACTCTGATATAATTTATAGGCACGCGCGCGATATTAAGTCATCAAAAAAAAACTTCTTCAATACCTAATTAGGTATCTTTGATCCTATAACAAAATAAAAAAAAACTTTTATTTGATTTGCTGTAGTCCCATGAACAGATCCCAGACCCAGAATCGAAAAAAAATTAGGAAAATAAAAAATTCATCATTGTCATTATTTTGAAATACTGCGTATTATAGCTGTAATCTGTTTGACCTTCTAATTTATTGGTTTAGTTAGTTATGACCCATCTCCTATGTGTTTGTTTTCATTTAGGGAAGTTGTAAGTAATGTATTTCTCTGTTGCGCTTTTCTCCAAGCAAAAAAGTTGTATGATATTTGGAAAACCTCGGAGAGCACACTTTGAAGGATTACATGGTCAAGACTTATTTTTATGAGTATTCTCAAACATATAAAGCACAACGAGAAACGTTTTACACAATTGTTTTTAGCAGTAACATAATATTATCATAATGACTATACTTTTTACCCGGAACTGGTCTCGCAGGACACACATATTACGAAATCGTTAATTCAATCAAAACTGTTCATTTGTTAACAAAGAAATACTGAAAAGTCCTTGAAAGTAGGTAAGTAAGCTTTCTCTTAATTAAATTATTCACTGGAATCACTATTTGTATCGTGTAAAATAAAATAATTATTTAAAAAAAAAGAATTGATGTGACTCAATAACCCGGCTCGACCGTGTCGAGTGCGCGCCTGCTCCCGGGTTAAAACATGTCGCTTTTAAATATTAAAAATCGCTAAAATCGCTTAGTCTTTTCGCTTTAAATATTAAAAATAATGCAATTATTCTTCATCGAAATTTTAAATTATTGTTCAGTATTTAACATCAATTCTAAATGCTAATTCTGTGAGGCTTAAAATTACAATTCGCTTAAAACTAATTAGAATTTGAGCAACCATTTAAAAAAAATCATTTTACATTTTTGTAAACATTGTCGAGCTAACGGCTTTGCTGTCCTTACAATTCAGCTATTATATCAATGGTGTTTTATTTTCTGATCAATGAACTCGTGCAAAGAGCAAGCACTCTACCATTATATTTTTAATGTATCAGTGCTGCGCAAAGTATTTTATAACTAATTCATTAATACTAAAATAAGAACAAGTTTATTAAGTAATAACGACTTCCATGGGCTTGTCTTGCAAAGTAAAATATTTTATAAGGAATGCGTATGATTAGAAATTGATCCTCTGAGTTCTTTTTCTTTATTTAGCAGATATCTGTATTTTGCCTTCTAAGCAGCCACTGCATTTTGCAATATGTTCCAATTTCAAAATTAGAGAAAGGAAAAATAACAATAATTATCCTATTATTTAATTGTTTTTTGCTTAGAAGTAACATATACAAAATTTAATTCTTATGTTACTAATTTGTATTGTTTATAATTAAGATCGCTTTTTGTAGCTTTAGCGTCAAAGTACATTATTATTGCATTCAGTACATTGTTAATGTATAAGGGGGCGTGATAAAAACTGTGATCGAAAAGGGGGCGCCAGGATTGAAAGTTTGAGAAGCACTATTTCAGAGAGAGGACAATTTATATTAAACCTTGTACAAGGGTATTCTAGTTTCATTATTTTTTGACGACCCTGGTTTCTTGAATATAAATCATGATTATTTGGGAGTACCATAATTGTCTTATCATCAATTTTTCAAGTTATAATTTTAAGCATTTTGATACAAAGTCTCCCCTAAATTAATTCAGTAATTTTAGAACGTGTTTTTTTAACGTTTGTATACTAGAGCGTATGTGAATGTATATATTTCAAAGATAAAATGTAAAGAGATACAAAGTTATGTATTTTACTTTGTTAAATTTAAGCTGTTTGGAGCATTTAATATTTTTTTTTATTTTCTAAAATATAAATTTGACATTACTTTTATTTAACATAGTTCTTTTCAATACTCTACTAAGTTTAGATAATCCAAAATAAAATTTGTTACATACGAAATTGTAATCTGTAAAATATTTCAATTATGAATTCATTATTTTTTCTCTCTTTTTTGACAATAAACAATTTAATAGACACTAAAAACTAGATGCGATATTCGAAAGTTTTGACTTAACATCTCAATTCAGTGAAATAGCGAATCTCTTATATTAAAATTGCAAACATTTTCTCGCATGAATGCTTTCAAGACACAGCAAAAGGGGATAAACATGAAACAAAATCGAAACACAGCGTTTGTGCCAACATCATATTTTCAAAATTGCAAAGCTCTCAATTCATAAACATGTTTTGATGCTACAGAGTTTTGAAACATTTTTATCTTATTTATCATCTAGAAGTTGATACATTTCCATAATTTTAGTTCTGAAGGTAATAACAGCATTGACAGTTTGGGAACATTAGAAGACTTCGAGAGAAAAAAAAGAATTTATACTACTATAGAGAGAACATACCAAAGAAGTATGAAAAAAAAGTAGAAAAGTAAGTTTTTGTGTAAAAAAAGTAAACAGGAAGCTGTAGGAAATGAAAAATATGTTTCTTTTAATACAAAAATAAAAAGTCATGTTTAGAAGGTCAATTTTCTTACAATTTTATATTTATTAAAAAAAAAGAATTTGCCTTATTATTTATGTTTTCAAGAGTTATAGTTTTTGTATCCGACAATAAAAATCCAAACATTTTTATGTAATTAAATATCTAATAATTATTTAGAGTGTTTTTAAAAGAATTCATTAAAAACTTCACTCTAAGCTACACGCTTAATATCGCTTAGAAATTATTGTATCCACATACATAATTTCAAAAAGTACTACATGTAATTTGCATGCAAATTGGACGTATGGTTTTTTCCAGTATTAAATACATTTATTTATAATTCTGAAAACACTTTAACATAATTAAGAAATTATAATAAATAAATTTGAGTATTTTTGTTTCTGAATGAAACAATTTCTCAATTGTTTTATTTGACATAATTCATATGTCTCTCTCTCAACACATAAAAATACGACAAAAAATTATTCATTATATGCATACATGTACTTTACACATATAAAATATAAAAATAAAATTGTTATTAAATATTTGTTATTTTTACATTAAATGTATTTCCATCTTAAGACCAGCATTTGATTATTGTCAAAATTATAAGATTTTTTTATTAATTAAATTTTGTTATTCTTTTATGTGTATTATTAATACAATTGAATTTGTACCGATGTTACTTTATATTTAGAATTGACAACTACTCTCTAATAACAAATAACAAAACTTACTTACAATTTCTAACTACTCACACCTTTCTCATTACTAAACTTGGTATTATAACTTATACATTACTAAAGTCTAACACCTCATAACAACCGCACTAACTGCTTAAACTCTCTCAAACGCTCCTTTCTGTGCCACATCTATACACATAACTTTCTTACACTCTAGGGAAAACACAAAATACCGCTTGAGACAGAGCCCTCTATTACATTAACATAATTTATTACATATATATATATATCACTTAAGTTATTTTAACAGACATTGAACTCATGCATAAATTATTTTAATCTATATCAGTATATATATATATATATATTTATATATATATATATATATATATATATATATATATATATATATATATATATATATATATCAGTGGCGCACACAAGGGGGGCCTGGGGGACCGGACCTTCCCAAAGCCCTTGATTTTTTTCCGATTGATCATAATTCTAAGTATACACTACGTAAAATTTAATTAATTACTTATTATTAATTCTTAATTTTATTAATTAATGCTAATTAGTTATTCAAAACTTAGTTTTTTACTGTGTTTTGTTACGAAAACCGACAAAATCAAAAGGAGCATGATACAAGAATGGTGAACTTTCGACCCCGGACCCCCTGAAAACTTCCTGTGTGCGCCATCGATATATATTTAAATATATAAAATCAATCACAATTATCAATTGAAAAATTGAAATATATGAATCTTATAATATTAAATCCCATTTCAAAATATCAATGGCGAATATAAAAGATAAACTTCCATCGTTTTCAAACAAAATTAAAAATTATAAAATAAAATAAAAATTTATAAAATATCCAAGTGCAATCACTGACTTAGGACCGATAAGTGGGGTTAAACTAGTTTGATGGCGCCAACCTCCCCCCTATTGCAACTTGGTAAAATAATTGGAAAATATCCAAATTTCAAAAATTTAAAAATTAAAAATTAAACCATTATACTTGAAAAAATAAAAAGTTAAAATAGAATATATATATAAAATAAAGTTATATATATATATAACATAATGACCGATTGTGGTATTTGTCGAGTGGTTTCAAGGAAACATCTTCAGTGGACGTTCATCTTTTTTTTATTTTGAAGTCTATAAAGCCAAGCAGACAGGAGACAAGCAGCAGCAACATCTTGACGGACACAACACAAAGACAAAGAGAGCGATTACAGAACATTTTCGCTATACTACCGGCAACGACTATTATGTAATAATGGTTCGGATTGGATAGAATGGGTGGTACAGGGATTTCGGACTAGCCGATTACGATCAAGATTACAGTGTTATTTTTAAACCAAAGAATTAAAGTTTGTTTAAATATTAACAAAAAATATTTAAAAAACGGATAATAGAGTTAATTATTATATATATATATATATATATATTGAACTTTTTATATTGGATTATATATATATATATATATATATATATATATATATATATATATATAAATATATATATATATATATATATATTGAACTTTTATATTGGATTATATATATATATATATATATATATATATATATATATATATATAAATATATATATATATATATATTGAACTTTTATATTGGATTATATATATATATATATATATATAAATATATATATATATATATATATATATATATATATAAATATATATATATATATATATATATATATATATATATATATATATATATATGTATATATATATATATGCTTGTTGCTGCATGGCCCGGCGTTTCACGGGGTCTCTCTACTTTTATAAATTTTCCCTTTCCTTCACACAATCAGCACTTCAAATAATCTTTTTCAAAATGACTTCTACCCCCTCCACCACTTAGCCCAGCGTTGCTCGGGCCTTTTCTTTTCCTCATGCCACTAGCATTTATGTGTGTGTCTTTGCACTTGCACAATGTGAATGATTTCTACAATTGTGTCAAAAAATTTCTCTTTTTCGAAATTTGTTTAATAGTGTAGATATATAAAATAATAAAATAAAAGTGAAGAAGTTCTAGAACCTACAATACTAAAGAAAGATATAAAGCTAAAGATATCCCTTTAATTTTAAGATTCTTAAAGTGCCTTACTGGAATTCAAATTTATCTATATGTATATATAGAAATATTATTTTTTACTATATTTATCGTAATAATGTATTAGTTAGCGATAAAGCTAACATATATTTAAATTTTAATAACTTTATTAAACAATAAATTGAATATGGATATGTTGCTAACTTTCTTTACAACTTTTATTATTTACAATTATTTATTATTTACAATAGTTCTCAGTGAAAATATAATATGTATTGATGGTTATTATTGACATTATGTTTTAATATTAGTATTTTTAATTAATTATATAATTATTTAATAGATGGCTCCTCATGCTTAATAAATTAATAATATTATTATTTAAAAGTACTTGTAATCATTTGTTTTCTACAAATATTTATATCAATATATACTTATGGTTTTTTAAACGTACATATAAATATAGACTTTATATTATTCTATCATAATTTATTAACTTACTTTATGCGATACTTATTACTATGTGTAATTTGGCGGGAAACATAACTAGTTGCTATGTTTACGAAGTATGTCTCACAATCTACTTCAATGCATCGACTTTAAATCTATAACTGTGAATACTAGCAGGTTATAATTGTATTGTTATATTTTAATAGTATAGGGATTTTATTTGTAATATTTAAATTTCTCCTAATATTATTCTTTAATTACCCTTTGGCACAGCGTATAGGCAAATTACAGGTGAAGGTTGGCTAGCCCTAAAACTTGTGTAAACCTGCAAAATTGGTTTGTAGGGCCTGGAGTTTGTTACTGTACTACTGTGCCTAATATTCCCTACCTCTTGAATAGTTATACTTGGGTTCTACAGCTATCTGTATATATATTTATCGATTTTACATGTATATATATATATATATATATATATATATATATATATATATATATATGTCTAGTAAGATTGGCATTCCTTGAATATATATATCCATCTGTTTATCTATAAAATACATTTTTTTCATAGAAGAGTTTAGTGGAAATCAGAATTATTCACCCAATTGTTCAAAATATACCACTAATAAGGTTTGCGCAACATGTGAACTGAAAATTAAATTTATTCTCAAAATATATTTTTCACTCCATGGCGATTACTAAAGAAATTAAACGTATCTTCTGACCCCCTTGTCAGTTGTTTATTACATGATTCGGTTCTACACACATTAATCAAAAGCAAACCCGTGGAAAAAATTTTAACAATGTTTTTTTTTAATCAATTACATTTTTTTTACAACCTTGAGAGAAAAAAAAATAAAAATAAAGTTTGAATTTTTTTTCTCCTTAAATCTTGAGCCACATTACTTTCGTTCTTTTTATTCTTGATTTTTGCTTTTTTCGGCCCCCTTTACATTTTTAAAGTTAACGTTTGTGCGTTTCCTTCGGAGAGTAGATTATCCTTGAAGTATAAAAGTTGTATTTTTTTCATTCATTTTTGTTATCTTAGGGAATGTTTGAGAAAAAAAAAATATTCTTCATGCAACTTGTCTTCATAAAAGATTCACTACTAGAGATTTTTTTTTATATATATTTCTTTCTTACTGGACGTCTGAACACAGAAAAAAATCAGAACAATTTTCTCTAAAGAAAGTTGTAAGCATTACATGTACTGTGAAACGAGTAGACTTGACAGGTTTTATATACATAATAAAAATGTTTTCCCTCGGGCTGAAATTTTGGCTATATGTAAGGTTTTTTCTTAAATGTGTTGTTAACACTGTTTTAAATATAACCTTCTTTATTTGATTGTTCTAAAAGTTTTTTTTTATTTTCAAACATTTTATATTTTATTTTCAAAATAAATTAAATTATCAATTATATTAGATTAATAAAATCTTCAATCTCTCTAAAATGTTTTACTTTCCAACCATAACGATTTAAAAAGTAATATAAACTAATAAAAAAGCACAGTTTTTAAAATATTTACGTTTATTTATTCAGTATTTTAATTAGGGGGGTTTGGGTAGATTGCTATCCGTTATGAATCTTACACTGATATACACCATATAGTGGCTGAAAATTTTTGAAGGTCAAATATCAAATAACCTCAAACATTATTTTTCTTTAATTTACATTTTCACGAATAGTCGTTGAAATCAGATGACACCCTTTTCACTTGAGCCACTCGCCAAAATTACAAAACCACTGATCCTAACTCAGTTTTTTTTCTCAGCCAATGTAAAACCTAGAGCAGTTGCTCGAAAACTGTACTTGACGGATTCCCGGGGGTCCCCAGTGCCTTTTTAGGGGGTCCGCAAAGGTCTCTCATTTAAAATTAAAATTTTTTGTTTTACATAATCTGAAAGGCCTTGTAGGAAAATTGAAAGACATGCCATCTTAGACTGCATCACTAACTTGCCACCAAGAGGCGGGTGTTCAAATTCACGGAAGGATTTTCAAAATCTGGGGGATCTGCGATGTCGGGCTAATACATAAAGGAGGTCAACAGCGATCGAAAGTTTAAGAACCACTGATCTAAAGCATATTCATTACCAATTCTTATTTTTGTTTGATTGCTCTAAATTATTTCATTGAATGATAATTTGAGGTACTAAGAATAATTCTAAATCCATTTGTTTGGTGAAATATTTAAAATATTCTAAACCTTTGAGTATAAAGGCGTATTATAAAGTAGATAAACAAATAATCCTTTTTTTTCCTTAATTCATGTAAATAAAGGGAGAAAAGTTACGCAACATTTTGGAGAGGAAATAAAAACACAATTACAATATAAATATTGTAAACAAGTGTATATATTAAAATATATTTGTGAAGAAACGCGTGTACAATAGTTTGCATTACACTTGTTGCTTTAGATAGTAAAAATTTGAATAATACTTTAATTTGTATATAATTATAGGGATGTTATCACATTTATCTTCTCAAATTTGTTTAGTTAAAATTTTATACTAAATCACCAAAACATATATTTAAACTGAATACATATAAATTAAAAACATATTTTTAAATATAATTTTTTAAAAGGTTTCGTATTTCAAAAAAAAAGAAAACATTATTTGTAAAAAATATCTCGTTTTGTAACATAGTATTACAGTAAATTATATTTCTTAACTTTTTTTAATCATTTAATTACCATAAGTTCGCTAAGAGTAAATATTAGTATGTAGCTCTTTATGTTAGCGTCATTAGACGTAAAATAATTATCATAAGTTTAGTTAGTTTGTTTAGTTAGTTAGTTTAGTTAGTTTAATTATCAATGTTTAGTTAGTTTTTTTATCATTATGTAATTTTATTAAACAATTGTTTTCTTTTGCTCAAATTTATTTTATTATTGCACAAAATTATACTGATTAAAATAAAATATTTAAGGAAATAGGGCAGTATATTTTTATTACATAGCACAATAAACTGCAATGAGCTATAAAAATAAGAAAACAACCCCTGAATGTCTCTTATCATTGTCACCAATTCATGAGACTGATTATCTTTTTATGAGCATTCTCATTTACGTCATTGCTTTTTTTATTTGTTATATGTTGACATTCTGTATAAAAGTTAAATAGTTATGTAGTTAAATGCGATAATCATCTATTTTAAAATTATAGAAAATGTTTCTTTTAGTACTGTAAAGCAGTGATTCTCAACAGTCGGTCCACGAACTAGCACCAGTCCGTAGATCAAATAGTAATGGTGCAACAAGTAACGATGACACAACAATTTCTCAATAGCACGACAGTCCAGGGTGGGTCTTGAACTTCCTAAGAATTCCATTCCCAGCTGTCCTGTTCTTGGCCTGACTATATTCCAGTTTCTAACATTAATAATTTTTAAATCTTTCTCTAGGCAATCCATTCATTTGTGTCTTTGTATTCCTCTTTTTCATGTTCTACTTTATTTATTGTGTTGTATTTTTCCAAGGTTTGTGTCAAATTTTATTTAAATATTTAAAAAAAATTAAAAGTTTATTTCATGTTCCAAGTTGAATCCCTTTATACTAATTTTCAGCGGAACTCTATTTTATTCTGAAAGTATGTTTTGATACAATTAAATTAACATTATTCAATCAAAATAATCTAAAATGTATACAATCAACATATCTCTCTTCAGCTGTCCGCGGTAAAACTATCAAACATTGATCGGTTTGTGGCGATAAAAAAGATGTGGACCACTGCTGTAAAAGTTAAAAAAATATTTTTCATACTCATATAATTTAAATTAAGTTTTCAATATCCATAAAAATTGCACAAATGAAAACAAAAATGATGTATTTCCTATTTTTAAAACATAAAATTACGATTAAATAATCAAAAACAGTCCATGATAACATTAAAAATCCATTCTGAAAATCCCCGAACCTAAAAAATAATCCAAGAAGGCTTAAAAATTATAGCCAGAAGTTATTACTGCTCATGAAACGAAGACAAAACCCTGCTCCAGCATTTGATACGCTTCGAATTGTAAGCGAATTTTGAAACGCTCTGGATTGATAGCCTCCAAAAAAGGGCGTAAAAATAGGACTTCCTTTTTCGATTGTTCAATAAAAGTGGAAGAAACCCATAAGAAAGACATTTTTTTAAAGTACGGTGGTTTGGTCGGAATCGTTTCCTTAAGTTTACAGTCTACGAAGTGTAATGTTGGTTACCGGTGTAGCCATTGGAAACTGAATATGGACGAAAAGGGAAAACTTTCTAATCTACCAACTGGAGTTTGTGTGATAACGTTGGTAACAATAAAAGTGGATGAGATGTGTCTGAGACATCATGATGAGATGGCTGAAGTTTTTATGGTAAGCCCCTATGAGGTCGTTGCACTAAATGAAAGAGGGATACCAAATGGCATATTCGAAGATTAGCTAATATAATATTATAGGGCAGAAAGGATAGTTATGAAAGAGAATATGAGATAATGTATTACTGTTATTGCTACTGAGTGTATTTTGTTACAAATATATAAAAAGGAAACGGAATTAAATCTAAAAATGTTTAAGCACACGTCACCATCTCAAACAATGTATTCTAATTTATAGCAGTCTGTTGTGATATATGCGTTACAATTTTTTTTTAAATATTATACAGCTTAAATACCTGAAAAATATAGAAATATAACTTTTGTGTATGTAATTCAGTTAAAATGCTACGTAAAATTTAAAAAAAAATACGAAAAACCCTTCTAAAAGGCCTTTTAAGTATAATTCTAACGTACAACAGATAATGCGTATTCATTATATTTTTAAACCTTCTTACAAATTGGAATGTAATAATTATATATTTTATGGAATTATAAGAATTTTTAGCTGTGCGCCAAAACAAAATTGGTTTTCGTTAAATTTATAATTAGTTATTTTATTGACGTGAAGACAAATTAACAGGCTCTCGGCATAATAACCAAACATAAAATAGAAAAGGGCTATTAATAGTAATAATAATTTATTTATTTTATCTTACAAAGTTTTATGATAAAGCAAAAGTGTGCTTAATCATTATAGAATAATGTGACAGTGGAAATTTAATGGACTAGTATAATATATTTAAAAAATAATTATTAATTTCAAACTCACTCTCATTTAAATTCCCCGAAAAGGAAAAAAAAATACTCTAGATCCATTTCGCACCACTGCCAAATTATAACCTTATCAACTATTTTTTCAAGATAAAGTACCTAATGAAGAAATATTTTGCAAAGCAATTAATTGTTATTACGATTTATAATAATGAATGTTTTTTTTTCAATTTTAATATATTCTTTTATGCACATATTGCACTTTTAGTAAATTACAATTTAGTATTTTTTTCTATTTATACTAATCTATACACAGATACGTGAGAAAAAATACTTTGCATTTAAGTATGCCATTAATACAAATCAATCTCAGTGGCGTAACAGCCCATGAGAGCCGAGGCCTACTGTTCCCATCTCATTGCACGTGACCATTGGGCACTAAGGTGCATGAGCAGATGTCCCGATCAGGTGGTTAGACTGAAGTGTGACCCCCAGTGTTTAACTTCCCAAACAAGCTTGGTACTCCTTTATCGACACACTTTAGGATGATGAAAGGCTCAGTCGACCTTGCCCAGCCCTAGAATAGAACCTCGAACCTATGGTGTGAAAACGCAATGCGCTACTGCTCGGACAATGGGCCTTCATATGTCATTAATATTCATCTTTAAAATACATAAATTTATTTCTTTTAAAATCAATGCTATAGTGTTAATGCACAAGATCTGCTCATTATCTTTGATCTTTAAATTAAATTAAACTATTAGTTCTAAATATCATCCTTCATAAATGTATTGTAAAATTATCCCATTAAGAAAATAATTTCTATTTAAAATCATATAAAAATACTTTATTTAATTTTCTTAATTTTGTAAAATTTTGCGCTTTACATAAAAATAGTACACTTCACAGTTTGTTTTAAAGCATTATTATTGTATAGCAGACTATTTAACGCAATGATGTTAACAATTAAATATTAATTATAAATAATTAAATCATCATCTAAAAAGATTTATACTAGGTATTATTGAATTGATATTTAAAATTATGGCCTGATCGGAATGTAGGGAGTGTTACTATTAAAACTATTATTTTAAGAACAAATATAGGGTAATAAATACAAACGTAAATATTAAATAAGATAACAAAAAATATTCATATTTTCAAAAATGTTAAAAAAAATCATATATGTGTTTAATAACGGAAAATGTTATTATCACATTGTTTATATAAGAATAAGTAAATTATCTCACTGAATTTATTTAAATATTTTAATAATGAAAAATGTTCATTATCAAAAATTGTAATATGACATATAATGTTATAATTCGATGTATCGCCTCTTGTTTATTCTGAACAGTTTGTCTTTTTACTACAATATCTCATCTGCTGTAGAATATCTTCATAATACGGATCATTCATAGCAGTACAAGTCAATTGTCATTCGTGACTATACTGTTAAATTGAACTGTGTAAATGCATTATCCCAAAACGACTAATGCGCAACCAATTATAAACTGCATGGCTGAATTAATTGAAATGCTTTATCCTTTAAGGACCCTAATGATATCAATATGTAGGATAAATTTACGGTGAGCTATTTTGATAACAGTCACATCAAATGTCCTGCTTATTAAAGCAACAACGGCCAATTCTAGATCTCTGAAGACGTATGTAATAGATCTCCATTATTCAGATTACCAAAGGTATGGCTAACCAATCCATCTGCACCAAGCTATAGCAAACTTTTTACAATATTCTATAGCAATAATCATCGTAAAGAACGATTGATATTACCCTATACCAGGAATGGTGAACCAATGGCACGTGTGCCATTGATGGTACGTGACACAATATTTTGGGCACCCACAAATCAAAACGGTTTGCATTTTCATTCAAAATGACTAAGTACAATATGAACTATTACAAACAAATGCATGTGATCGGTTACAGTTTTCAGAGAGATTTTCTCAGCCCAAAGAATTATCGGAAACGCTCAAGTTTTTTATGTACCCTGATGTGTGACTTCATTTGAAAAACTGAAATTCCAATTCGATTGATAAGAAATTGATAAATTTGAAATACACAACTCTGATTGATTTCCAGTCTGGTTCAATGCGGATTCAAAAATTTGTTGAAAATTGGAGAAAGTTGGAATTGATTGAAACAGAAAGATAAACAAGCAATTTAAGTAAAAATGCTAGTAACGAAATTTTGCAAACACGGAATTTGATTCCAGACGCCATTTAACTGTTTGATGAGAAGCTGGAACATTCTATTTTAATCATATTATCATCTACCAACGCCTGTGAGTCATTATATTTAGAGATGAAAAACAGTAAAGCCTTATTTAGAAACCGTTTGGCAAATGACTCTAATTAAACATACCATCTTCTAAAAGAAAAATCTTACAATTCTAATATAAGTTATTAGTAATCTGATCTGCAACAGCAGAAATCAGGCTGTTACTTTATACAATTAGAATTACACCTATAACTATAGCATTTACTGCTACAAAGTACAAAATGTATTGTTTTTCGTTGAAAATAAATAGTTTTAAGTTGTTAGCAATTAGTTTTATTATTTTTCCAAAAATCAAAATTCATAATTATTTGTGATGTGGCACGTCTATATATCATTAAATATTTCTTAAGAAATAAAGGTTCGCCACCCCTGTCCTAGACTATAATAGCCTATAAATCTAAGGCTACAGTGATCTTTTTTGTTCAAGTAAAGAGCCGTGAAACAGCATACAATTTTTTATACATCGTCTATTCGTATGTTAAGTACATATTCAGGAAAAGGAAACTGTTTGCGAAAAACATCATAACACATTGTTATTTTAATCAGCAAATTTGAGACTAAATTACAGTGAGTTGAATACGTTAAGACATTTCATCATTCAATATGCTTACTTTTAGACATTTTTATTGAATTATGTAAAGAAGACAAAATACAATAAAGTAATCAAGTCCATATATATATATATATATATATATATATATATATATATATATATATATATATATATAAATATATATATATATATATATATATATATATATATATATATATATATATATATATATATATATATATATATATATATAAATATATATATAAATATATAAATATATATATATATATATATAAATATATATATATATATATATATAAATATATATATATATATATATATATATATATATATATATATATATATATATATATATTATAATTAAATAAATATAAACGTGGATATCCTACAAAAAAGAATAGATAATAAAATGGGATTGATAACCAAAAACAACAAATCGAAACATAAGTATATATATAAACGTTTTACTAATTATTGCTTAAATCAGAAATACCCAATTAATTTTATTAGTAGCTATATGAATAAAGCTATTCAAAATAGTAAGGATAAAAAATTCTGAGATTGATAATAGTTTATTACTTTAAACTTACATATTTCATAGTTATATAGTTACCTCTATAATATAATATAAAATTACTTATTGTTGTTTTATTCATATATACTGTAGTGTTACTAAAGTTAATAGAGTGTTAACGTTAAGAGAGTTAATTTGTAACTCTCTTATTAATTTTTGTTTCCATTTTTTCCCATTTTGTTAAGTGCTACATTTTAGCCATTCACATGATTTAAATCTACATTAAGATCCAGAATCTGGCAATAACTTATTTATTGCACTCAGATTTAGCTCTGTATTTTTAAGTGCAATTTTTAGGCAAGTTATCTTGTAATGGATTTAGATATTCCTATACATTGCTTTCAAAAAAGTTTTTGTTCAGTATTATTTACATAAGATGGGAAGGTTGGCTGGCCAAAAAACATGTTCAACCCCACTTTTATATAAATTTTTATATATATTAGCTGTCCTAAGTCAGCAAAGTTTATAATACTGCAGCATCCATTTTATCATTTGTAATCTCGGTTGCTCATGTGTCCTTCATTGTGTGATTTTCCTACTGTCTATGTGTTTTTCGAATGTGATTGGTGGATGTTATCTCTTGTTTGTAGATAATAAGACTATATATATATATATAGTCAATTGATCAAAATAGAAAACTAGTAAGTTTTCCAGAGCTATCCCCGATTTAGGGTGGTGAAGTAGCGTTTAGCTTACTTTTCGGGGTCCCACCCCTCCCTTACAGGAGGAATTTTCTGCCTAATAGTGCAAGAACAATTGAAAGGGAAAAAACCATGTTTGAAAAAGGATTTAGGCCAAACGAAAACATGTGTAAGCTTACATTACTCTTACAAATAATGAATCTGAAATGAATGACTATGAAAAATTGCTAAAAGTTTCAAAATGGTACGCACATTAATATAACCTAAATTCCGAAACTTACCAAAAAAACTTTTTCCTCTTATTGGAAGGAATCTTATACGAACTATATGCCTGAATACATATGTAAATTATAAACATCACTATCTGTGAGGGATTACTGATTCGTTTACTTACACTATGGCACCATGTGTGTATATAAATATATGTGATCTAGACGTTTCACAGCAATAAATGTTTATATGTTTAATAAGTAGCATAAAAAATACATTAAAGTATAAGATGTTTACATATTACCTAAGTAGATAGCGATATATGAGCCCGTATATTATATCATAAATATTGCTCAAAAAGCTATATCGATATTTCATAATTAGTAATCTTATGTTGCTACATATTTTCTCAACTTAGTGCTTAGTGAATGTTCCCTGTCATTCATATGCAAATCCTGCAGATTAGGATGCACCGTCTGAGAGATTCAGGATATACTTAAGCCATTAAAATCAGTTATTAAAAGGGGCTTATGTTAATAGTTGCATCGAAAACATATACAGTTTATGCCGTATTTTAGAAACTGGTCTCTTTGATGGGTATAAATTTCAGATAGTATTAATCCCAAAGTTTCATGAAAAACACAATGAATTGTTACTATAAAGAAACTAATAAAAGTAAAGGATTTACTTTTCAAAGTTATGAGATGTAACTTTTACATGACATATATAAGAATTAATGAAATGTGTTGTGGTTGAATATGTTTACATCGATTATTTAATACTTAAGTTCAAAAAGTTCATAAAGTTTCTTTAAAGAAAAATCTATTACTCTTGGTGAAATATCGGAGTACAAGAATTATAATCTTATTCGCTTTGATAAGAAATTATCTACTAAATTTGAATAGATTATATTAAAAACGCTTTATTCTGAAGTTATAATATTAGGTTTATCGCAATTTTGTGCCACTATGCGTTATGAACTGTCACCTTTCATGTTTTAAACATCATTTATAACGATTAAATATGAAAAACATAATGCCATCACTAAGGAAGAAAAACTATTTTAAGTTTAAGGAAAAAAGTGCTGACGTTATTGAAATTGTCAGGTCTCTAAATTCTACCATAAATCACCTCAATAATTTAAAACTAGAAAAAAGAAGAAAAAAATTGGAAGTAAAATATTTTTTCTAAGACATTTAATTAAAGTCGAACTTCAAGTTTTTATCCCACATCAGAACGTTTTTTAACGAAAACTTTCAGTAGCTTATCTGTAATAACATATAATTTAAGATAATGATCTATAAAATGGGTACGGCTTGCAAATTAAAGTTCCCGGTTTAACTGCGCTGGGAGAAAGTTACACACTTCAAAAACGCAGGAGACATCGTTTCAGATTTATACATGCACGATCGAGGTTTTCCAAGGACGCAATATCCTATTGCGAATAATTACTGAACACTCGTTCAAGGCTCTTCCTCAGAAATTTGGGGAATTTTCTTTCAGTTAGAAAGCAGCTGTTCAGAACAAAGCGAAAACGATTGATAATAAAATATAAAAAAAAAGATGAAAAAATTATCAATTTTTTTTTTTGCGAAATGTTTTTGGACTTAGCACAGAAAATTAAAATATTTATTCGATTCAGTTGAGGAAATAAAATTATAATTTACTAAAAAAACAAAGCTTCGTGCTGTGGAATCAATTATAAGGTTTATGGTTAGTGCAAATGATCACTCATGACAGAGGTCACTTATTCTTCTTTTAGACTGTTATATAACCAGAGATTTAATGCTTTAAAATAAATCTCTGTATTCTATTCCTCTATAGAACGAAATAATATTTATTTTAGTTTGAAACAGCGCATCTTACTTTTCATTGAAATCTGCGTGGATACTTGCATTCTGAATACTGATATATATATTGTTCTTGTCTTTGCATTAGACATTTAATTTGTAAAAAAAAATGATATTTCTTGTGCATTCGATACAAGAGAACTGAACCAAAATGTAAATTTATTTAAATTGTCAATAATAAAATACGATATAAACCTTACCTTTATATCAATAATAACTTTTAATTTTTTTATACATGTGTAAGTCTGGAAAAAACGTTAAATTGTGTTCCAAATATTTATTTTTAATATGTTTATATCACGCTGAAATAGTGGCCGCGGTAGCCGAGTGGTATAGGTATCGGACCGTGGCTTGCTTTGTCACGGGTTCGAACCCAGTACCACTAAAGACCCGCCGTGTAGGGCAGCGATGCACGTTAAATCTGTCGAGAGCTGAAACGTCCTCCCGCTGGTGTGGTGTGGTAGTTAGGAGAGGGGGTGCCAGCTCAGGTGTCGTCCACGTTACTTGACCATGGTTCAAAATTACGTGGTCCGTCGCCAAAAGCCCTAGTGTAGCTGAACAGTGCGACGTTAATATTCAATCAATCAATCACGCTGAAATAATACTGTTTTCTGTGCAAAGTCTTAAGTAATACATTTTTGTTAATTATTATATAACAAAAACATTTAGAAAACGAAATTTTCTTTGAAATCTGTTTGGATGTTCTTGTGTATTCATAGAAAACACACACACACACATATATATATATATATATATATATATATATCCTGAACGGAACATCTGCTCATGTACTTCAGGGCACAAGATTGCGTATACTGAATTGGGCACGGTAGTTATTGGCCATCATGGGCTGTCACGCCACTGAGTAAAGTTATATATATATATATGTGTGTGTGTTTGTGTTCATCCATGCGTGTGCAAGAGTGTGTGTTTTATATAGCTGTACAATTTGTGAAAAAACGAGGTTTACTCTGCACTCAATACAAAAGTAATGAGACAAAACATGAATTTATTTTAATTATCAATCATAAAATACGATTTATTTTTTACCTGAGTGTGAATAAAAAATATTCATATAATTTTTCATATTTTTCCGGATATATATCATCAAGAATAAACATGAAGTTACACAATTATTTTTCACGTGAACTTACACGTATTACATATTTATTTTTAGCATTTTAAAATCATATTTAGAAAAACTGCTTCCTCTACCAAGTCATAAAAAATATTTTCAATTATATTACACATAAAATTTTAATCATAGTTTATTTTAACGAGTATGAATGTAAGTAAAAGCCAAAATACTGATGTAAAAAATGAGAGAGAATTTAAATGAAATTCTTGCGAAAGATTAAATTACATACAGAATAGAATGCAAAATTCTTATTTGACTCTGGATTTTGTTAAATATTTAGAAAACAATTATAAATACTTTGCTGAAATAAACAAATATCCAACAATAGGCCCTTCATTGGAGCCTCTTTTTCTCTGCCAATATTTAGACCGACCATTTTTTCTCATTAAACTTCACCTCAAAAGATACAAGCGTACTTAACTTCGAGAAGAAAGAGGATTCGCGTGTTTAGTGCAATACGCTGAAACTGCTCAAAGGCAATCCGTTCGATAATGGAAGCACATCGTCGCAATATCAAATTAAGCTGCATTCACGCCTTGCCAAGTGTGAAAAAAAATAGTACCCATCCTTCTGCATAAAACAAAAAGGGAGGATCTCTTTCCGTCCTGGCTATTTGGGATCCATTATTGCATAAAAGAGAAGACAACTGCTTCAGGAGTTTACGTGATGAAGATGGATTCGAAGGCTTGTTCATAATTTGATTCTATCGAAACGGCTTTTGTTTTAAATTTCGTGGAAGAGTTTCGGGGAAGGGTTTTTTTTAAATGTATACATAAAATAAATTCACATTCGCTTCTTTGCAGGAAATATTTGCAAAAATACAATGAGTGCATTGGTGTTTTAACATAGAAATGTTATTTCGTTTCACATTTGGAATTAAAATTTTGAAATATAAGAATTATAAATTCAAGTCACAACCGTTCCTGATAAAATGCCGATGTATACATGTTGAAATGAATGTTTTGGGATCTTTTAAATGAATAATACTTCTTAAATTTTCTTAAAATAAGGGCAGCTTAATGCAATATACTAATGATTTACTTATTAAAAATATATTGAAATTATATATACTTATTTATATTGTATGTTTTAAAATTATTTTCCTTAAGTTTAAACTTCAGTGATCTATGACATAAGTATAGCTACAGTCTATTATTAGAACATTCAGAAGTAATTAAGGGTCCTTGTTTTTTGTTCTTACTAGCAATATATATATATATATATATATATATATATATATATATATATCATAAAACATAAAATATACACATCGCTAAAATAATATTAAAACTCGAAGTGTGATATCTATTTTCGAAATGATATTTTAGTTATTCATATATTCCATGGAAATTTTAAATTCAATAGTTAAATATTTATTATTTAAATAGCATAAAAGTTTTTGAGGAAGATTATTAGGCCTTTAAGGAAAATAAGGAACATTAAAAGTGCAAATAGCACCAAACTGAATCATTCACTTTCATTCAAAAATTTTAATTAACCTAATATAAAAATCACTTTTTTTAGAGTTTTCATGCTTGCCTAAATCTCCAATTTAATCAGATACTCATTGCTATATTTCTAAAGGAAAGAATATTGTAGGAGCATATCCTAATTATAAAATTAGAAGTTTTGACAAAGAAAAAATTGTATGAATGCTTAGTTTCTATTTGGGGACCTTTAGATCTGGTTTTAATTAAAGTAAATATAGTTATAATAGTATGTTTCAGTGTAATTTTAATTGAATTTAAGAAAGGGAAGAATTAATGTTTG
Organism: Trichonephila clavipes; assembly: GCA_019973935.1. Classification (NCBI taxonomy): domain Eukaryota; kingdom Metazoa; phylum Arthropoda; class Arachnida; order Araneae; family Nephilidae; genus Trichonephila; species Trichonephila clavipes. The sequence goes on along the minus strand of BMAU01017756.1, from coordinate 1,160,730 downwards.
CAAGAAATTATGTGTAATTATCCAAAATGTATTTTACAAAAACAACTCATTTTTTAAATTGCAATGTTTTAAGCAAAACATAGAAATAGAAATATTTTTGCCAAATTTATGTCGACAAACAGTATTTATATTGAAATTTACCGAATGTACAAACGAAAAAAATAGAGTGCATTTTATTTTCATCTCAATTGCAGTGGCAAGTTTTTTTAAACACACATATATTGAATAATTATGTTATTAAACATAGTCCAAATAAAATTATTGCTTTGTTCCAAAACTTCAACGATATTCTGAAATTATTGAGGATAAACGTTTAAGTAATACTTTTACTATATTACGAGCTACCAAAACATCGCATATCTTTAATTATGTTATTCACATCTACGCGAGTAAAAAAAAACACCTGAAACAAATTGATTTATTGGTGGTGGGTGTGGTAAAGCAATGTTTATCTTAGATGGGCAGCTCACTCACTGAAAAAAATTCCTTGTCAAGTAATTTTTTTAACATTACAATTAACTGCAACCGACGATTTAGGCCTTCACTCATTTTTCTATTGTTCCGATCGACTTATTATTCTGGTCACATGGAACCCGCTCATTTCAGTTTTTGATTTTTACCCTTCACATCATAGAAATTGATCCATTTATATCATAGAAATATATTCAGAACCGGATAAAAGAGGATGCATGTTAGCATCATGATGGAGTTGCAATGTGTAACTCGACATCCTTTGCTATCTTTTATATCTATTTATCTTTTAAAGATTGTTAAAATCCAGTTTTTTTATTTAACTTGTAGTTAGAAAGGTGGCATGAATAATTAAATTATATCAAAAGTTAATAATGATGTCAGAAACATAATTTGCGAACGTACAGTTATACCTTGAATACATTCTAAGTAGCCATACCAAATGTATTATACTCATACTTTGCAGTACTACCACGATTTTGCTATTTTTGACATAGATTGAGAATATAAAATATGAATGTGATTATAAAGTAAATAGTTTAAGCGTAACTATATATTATGAAATGATCACAGTCTTGGATGTCAAAAAATCCGATTATGTTTTAATTTTATTTCAATGCAATATCAATACTTAAAATTCATTCTCAATCTCGCATTCATTTTTTAAATATCTTTCCAAATAAAATCGACCGGAACTAATTAAATATTTTCTCAAACAAAGTTACTTTTCACATTATTATTTTTTCCTTGTATCATCGTATAAAGATTTAAAAAATAAAACGTTAGACAATTATCTCTAATCTATATATTTTATTTTAGAAAACCAAAGGCAGGGAAACATATGCTTATGAGAATATGTGCTGTTAAGTTCTTAATGAGTGTGTTCGTGTAAAAGTGTATTTGTACGAGTATGAGGCATGCATGAACATGCTGAAGTATAATTTCCTATACATTAGATATTCTTAGGAAAAATTGTAATTAAAAATACTATTTTTTCCTCTTAGCGTTTTTAGTCCCTTACACTATCAACTCTGAAAAAAGAATTTTGTACTATATATTTGATTTCAATAAAGTCAACAGATATTTAAAAAAGTTAAAAAAAATAGTATTTTACACATGCAGATTAATTAAATTTAAAGGACCAAAAATATTACGCATAAAATATTTAATAGATTTCCTAAAGATGACATTTTAATACACTTACTCTTTAATCGAAAATATTAAATATGTTAGATTGTACAAAAATTTGCTAAAATAAATTCTACTATTAAACACAAAATAAAAAATTTATCGTACCATTTAAGTTAATAAAAATCCAATTAAACGCACAATCTTCTCCTGCATTTTATTTTATTTTATATAATCTCAGTTATTACAGGATTAATCTGCATTGGAAAAATTTGCTTTAAAATCCGATAGCAAACCTTCTGGAATAAATGACATAAAAGACTCATAAAACAAGCATAAAACGGAATTTTATTTACAATATAAAACGCTTAATTTAAATTATAATACTTGGCACGGCAGACATAAAAAAATATCTTAATTAAAGTAATTATGCGCTTATATTTTTATCATTTAATTAGGACAGACTTTTATTTCATTTGCGCATATGCTTATGTACGTGAAAAACTTATCCAACTTTCTTAATAAAATTACATAGTTATTTTTTTGAATTTTGAGTACAAATTTCTTGAGTTTTATAAGGAAATGAAATAATTAAGTGGCTCAAAAGAAAATACTAATCTTTACTGTAGTAAATTTGGACACAACTGAGAAATGAAGATTATATTATTATTCTTTTAAAATAGTCTTTAAATTTCACTACAGATTTATTGTATTTTTTAAAAAAATTATTTTTCTATTATTGGTAATATTCATAGGAACATATGTATCATTGAAAAACCTTCTTAGAAATCGTTTAAACATAACACTTTATATATGATACGCTTAGTAAAAGTCATTAAATCTCTGTTACATAGATCTCACAATTCGTACATAAAAAAGTGTTATAAGCTTTTTAACAATGGTGATCTTTTGATTGAATCATTTCTAATTGAAAAATTTATAAAAATCAAGTATTGTATTTTCATGAATTAATGTTCTAATGAAGTGTTAAAGTCTCTGAAAAATAGTGTATTATTCTTTAATGCGCTACTGTTGCATTTTTAATCCCCTTATTTATAATTATGGCTATTGTTCCCAATATTAAATCCCATTGCGCTTCAATATCACAAAATTGCACTGTAAAGAAGAATGTTGTTTAAATTCTACATTTGGAACTTAATTTACAACTTTTTAGTTCCTTACAAAATACATATGATTGTATGGAAGAATTTCATGTTAATTTAAAAATCAATTTGCTTTACATATTTCTTTCATGATTATATCTTTTATTCGTTTGCATTTGTCTTCAATTATTTGTTAAACTTATTTTGCATTTATCAAATTATTGTGTTTTAAAAATTAAGAATTAGTTTGTTTTATTAATTATTGAACTAGTACTACGTGATTGTGTTTTTTTTATTTCATATTACATACATATACATTAATACACACACATGTATATATATATATATATATATATATATATATATATATATATATATATATATTTCATATTTCGTCCTTTTAATTTGTTATTTTATTAAGTTTGCTTATTTTTTAAGATGACTTTTTTTAATATTTTTATTTTGCATATATTTGCAGAAATTAATTTTTGTGATATGTTAGTTTTCTTTTTATATTATGCATTTAACATAAGAACATCACAATCAATCAAATCGTTTCTTAAAATAATGATTGTTAAATAAATTTAAATAAATTGTATTATTTTAATATTCTCAAAATAAACAAATAAAGGAATAAATATTAAGCGAAACATTTGAAAACGAATTTAATAATCAGATATTGGGTTCATTTGGAAATTTTATGTATTTAGTGTATTTTTATTGTAATTATTTTTATTATCAACTTTAAATATCTATGTATATACATGTATATGAAACTTAAATCGAATGAATTAAATTATAAGGAATGAATAAAAGAGAGAGAGAGAGAGATCATAAAAAAGGACTTACGATCGGATGTTAAATATGAATTAAAAGTCCAATAATTCCGTTTCGTTTTTCAGTATACTTTCAAAAGTGCATTTAATAAGTATCCTCATAACTGTAACAAAACAAAACATACAATTTTAAAAAAAGTTACTTAAGTAACATAATAGAAAAAAAAGATGCATTCATTTTTACCTATTTACATTCTGGTCTGCAAGGAAATGAATCGCTAACAAAAACTTATGAGTATATGAATTTATTACAAACACTTTGGGCAACGATAAATTATTTCAACACATTTTGCAGTAAAAAAAAAGAAGCTAAAAGCTTGTTTTGTACAAGCAACGTGTCGAATCTATAACTAGACAACCTCTGTGGAATCGTTATAGAGATGAAACACTGACTGGTTGTTTAACTAAATTAACCTTGATAAGCTGCCATCCGAAAGGCATACGACTGAAACGTGATATTGCTTTCAATGGGCAAAATTAAAAAAAAAAGAAGTGAATTCTTTTTAAAAAAACAAGTACTTAGTTTGTTGAACTTTTTTCTTGAATTAATCTTCTACCACGCTCTTGAAGAAATATATCGTCCATATTTAGAAAGTTATTTCTTCTCGCCAAGTGCTTAAAAATGTTGATAATTTTTGAGTGGGTTTCCTATTTCACCTTAATTATAGCTGTTAAATCTAAGTAACAGGGTTATGACGAAATATATTATATTTCTATCTCCGCTCACATATAAATTCTTGAGCATCGAATGTTCGAAATAAATTCACTGGCAACTCGCACAATCATACAATACATTTCAAACAACTAATTCGTTTTTAGTATGGATTTTAAACATGCGTTTGGATAGGAAAAACTTAAAATGTCCCCGAATATCTTCGAAATAATAACGCATTTAACTCATGTCAAAAATGCTATAAAAATATATCTTCAATTACAAAAATGTAAACTGTAAATAAGTACACCCTTTTTGTTTCAAATGATGTTTACAGAATGCTAGCTGAAAGATAAAATAAAAATTGTTTCAAAAATGTTTTAAAAAATAAAATAATAATGAAAAGTATTCTGCCTTAAATTATTAAGGTTAAATTGAATTATCATTATTATTTTAGATCACAAAATACTACTTTTATAAACTTATTTTAAATAATTAAGAAAATTATAACTTATTTTTTTGTCAAATGGGAAACATTCAAAAAATTATTATGTTATTGAAAGTAAACAGATAAATTGCACATTACAATATAATAACAAATTAAAATACACATTCACACTGACATAATACATTCATAAATGTATCAGGAGTGCACAATGTATTTTATAATTAATTTAAAAATACTAAGTTAAGAGAACAAGTTACATAACTACCAGTTACACCAAGGGCTTGTCATATAATAAATTACATGCAAAATTAACACTTATCTTGATAATTTGTGCTGTTTATAAATTATTCTTTAACTGCCGATTGAAAGTTACGTGATTCGCTAACCAAAATGCCACCGCCTTGCGCGTATGTACATGTATATTGTGTGTTGAAGGGGGGAGGGAATAAATAAGAAAATCCTCTGAAATAATTAAATCCTTCGCAAACACTGTCAAGGTCATTTTATTGCATTCCAAAGCTTTTGGAATAATTTTAAGGAAAACAGTGAAAAGAAAAAAAAAAATTGTATTTATGAAAGACGCATATATACGGCCGGAGCAATTTACTCAATGTCTGATCGAGACGTTTATATACGCTGGCGGCACTTAAGAAGTTACAGTCGAACTGTAACTTTAGCGTCAAAGTTTAGTATTATTGAATTCAATACATTGTTATTGTATGGAGAGGGGGTGCGAAGAAAATCTTGATTGAATATATATTGGGTCGCAAGTATTGAAAGTTTGAGAAGCACTGACATAACTAGAAAAAAATAACTTAAAAACAAACATAAACTTTAAAAAATATTTAAAATCTTCTGTAGCGCTACAAGTAGAAATCAAATTATTGAATGGGATTTTTTTTCTATAAATACTCGCATTTCATTTCTAAAAGTCATTTTACTGAAAACTACCATCACAGAAATATCATTGCTTTTCGAGAAACTTTTCCCACATAAAAAAAAAAGAATTATTCCTGTACGTCAAGAAGGAAGTCATGGAATTCCCTCAGTGCAACAAGCCATGAATTACGATCAACGACCGGTCCTGTCCAGATAAATGGATAATATACATTTATCGTCTCAAGAAATCATCCTTGTCTTGTTAGTGACCTTGTCGACGTAAGTAAAATTACAAAACATAGAAAGGATCCTGAGAAGTAACACTGAAATCCCATTTGTGGGACAGGTCACGGAATTTATATATATTCATTTATGGCAATTTCGCAGTGTGGGGTAAATATGTATTAACAAATATTTCAGTAGAATCCTAAAGGATTATGTATGGAATATTTAAGGTATTATTACGTACATGTAAAAAACCACCTTGAAAAATAAGATTGAGCGTAAGAAATATTTGAGTTTACAATTGGAAAAAAAGTTCATCAAATTATTTTTTAAAGCTAAATTGTTGTGTTAATTTGGAAAAAGTTATCTCAAGGTAGTGGAAATAATGTGTATGTTAGAAGATTTCAGTATATTATTAATAACACATTTCCTTAGATGTACATATCTAGAGGAGGGAAATATTAATCCTCTTACAGTAAAAAAAAATTACTATAAATGATTAAAAACAAAAACAAGATTGTATAAACAAAAATATTGTGTGTAAAAAGTGCAAGTGTAGCTCTAACTTATTCTATATTACATTATAAATCAACTTTTCGGAATCTTTAGATTTTTTTCTATTGTGATAAATGTATTTAAAGCATTACATTACTGAGCTGCCGCTTAAAAAATTAGGATTTAAAAACAATAGAACACTATTCAAGGTGTTAAAAGAGATTGTTTAACATCGTAAGGTTTTTAATACACATTCTATATTCCTAACTCACCATAAATTAGATATTATTATAAAAGTGTATTAGTATATTTCATCTCCTTCCGTTATATTGAATCACTTCAAAATTTATCTTTAATTTTCATTTTTAGACATTAAATTATTATCAAGATTATTATTTGAAATTATTATATTAAGAAAACACAATTAATTAATCTAATTAAACGACAATTCTAACTTGAGAAATTAAATGTTTTCATTTTCAGTTTTTTCTAATGAAAAACTTTTGCAGATGCAATTATTTAAATTATATAAAAATATGTCATTCTTATAATACAGGTCATATCTTATTATTTATATATATAAACATTAGAAAAAAAACAGACATAATATTAATTAATATTAATAATATACATTAATATTTTTTTAAGTGTATTGGAAAAATTCAAGCAGTATATTTTTACAGAATTTTTTCCACTTAAAACATGTTCGTGAATACGTTATCATCCTTTATTACCTCTAGATTTTAAAAGAATGACAATTACTGAAGAGTTAAAGAAAAAACTAATTTAGCTATGTTTGTAAATTTCTAAGCATTGTGAAAGTCCATCAAATAACTTAAACTTTTCCAATTTAATTTTTAAATTTGACTTGCAGAGTAAAAAAGCTATTGTCAAAAATATTTCTAAATCTGACTTTGAGAAGGAATTTGTTGCTGAGTAAAACAAAAATTACTTTCTTGAGCTGTCTTAATAATTTTATATCATAAAAAATTCTTAATCAAACATTTTACAGGAAAATGAACATAATATTGCCAATACAATAGCAAATAATGAATGGAAATTACGAATATATGTACTGTTTTTCAACAAACAAAAAATAATCAGTTCATATTAAAATCAATGAAAAAAATTAGATGCAACATCAAGTGTTCCGCACATGTTAAGTTTCCAAACTTTCCTATCGAAATATTTCCGAATTATTATGTGCGGAAAGCTAAACATTTATTTTTTTAAACCAGTGATACTAAACCTGTGGCCAAGCGGGCCTTTTTAAATGGCCCGATCATGGTCCATTGCTCTGAGAAATTCACTTTTTTAAGAACATTGTATTAAAAATTTGAGGGAATATTCTTTGCCAAGAAATCAAATATAACAATTTTGTGTTTTGCCGTCTGTGCCATACAGGTGCGAATTGATATTCCTTTTCTATTTGAAATGGTTACGAATTGTGATAACAGACAACAGTGGAGTAGAGACAATTTTATCGGTAGAACTAATTTTTAACTATCTTTCATATCTTGCAAGCAAAAAATATTCGAAGAAAATGTATCGTTTCAGGACGATTGGGAGGTTGATTATTTTGTAGTGAAAAAACAATATGGATCATTAATTGTTTGGTTTGTCATGAAAGTTTTGTATTTAAAATATACCAATAAACAAGAATGCTTCAATGACACTTTTCCTCGAAGATCTCTATCAAGAGGTCATAAATAGGCTTTCTTGAATAATCTTTGCAACAGCAACAATGTGTTTTGTCAGCGGTAACAAATATATCGTATGAAGTTTGTTATATTATTGGTAATTATATGAAAGCGTTTACTCACGCAGAAATTGTGAAGACGTATTTCTTAATAGCTTCCAATTTAGCGTTAGTGATAAAAGTAAAAAAAAAATAATTTAAAAAAACAGGAATTATATAATATTTTGGTCAATTCCCCATATTTTAAATTTTCAATGAATTCTTGGTTTTAAAGCATTTCTCCCCTATATCCTAATGTTGTGGCCCGAGTGAAATAAATAACATATGTATCCGGCCCGCGTATAATCGCTGACATATGTATAAGACCCAGCAGAAAAAGTTTGAGTACCCTTGCTTTAAACGTATATAATACTCATTATTTCTCCTTTAATTCTTGTTCTACGTAAGTCAAATGAGATTCGGTAAGTTTAAAACTGATATATCTAGACCGGGAGTCGGTAACCTTATAGTTGAGTTATGTCAAACGGATCTAACGGCTTAATTCAGGATGCAAAACAGTAGGAAATATTTGAAACAGTTCGACTCTGAAGCCATTGTACACTCATGTCCATACATTAAGGATAATACATAATCACACAGAAATTGAACTTTAAAATAAAAATTTCACCTGTAGAGTTACCACACACATCTTGAAGAAGAATACGCAAATTACAGGAAACCACCAGATGGCGTGGATAGTACGTTACACTGACAAGAGTGTTAGTTGAGTTGAGTTAAGTTGAGTTAATATTAACGTCGCACTGTTCAGCTACACGAGGGCTTTTGGCGACAGACCACGTAATTTGACAAGAGTGTTATAGAGGGGTATATAAGGAATGGTGGCAAAGAAGTAAAATTGTTCACAAAAGCTTTAAAATGCTTTCAGTGCAGTAACTGTATAGTTATGGCACAAATGAAGCATTTTAATGATTTTTTACGTGGTAGAATTATTAGACGACTGGAATGTGGACGTACCCAGCTGGAAGTATCCGAGGAACTTTGAATCACCCAGAGTGTCATCTCCAGGCTTTGGCAACGATTCCAAGATGATGGTAATGTGAATATATGTTACAGAACATGTCGCCCCCGAGTTACAACGCCTAATGAGGGCCGATATTTGGCAGTTGCTGCCAAAAGAAACATACGAAACACAGCATAAGATCTGTATCGTCAGCTCTCTTCAGCTACCGGTACGACAGTTTTAAGGAAGACCGTGTACAGACACTTAGTGCACATTTTGACTATATGCTCGTAGGCCTGTCAGATGTGTTCCACTTACCGCAACTCACTGTCGCTTGTGATTAACCTGGAGTAGAGAGCATGCATTGTAGACACCACGACAGTGGTCTTGTGTGATGTTTTCCGACGAGTCCAGGTTTAGTTTGCAGTCCGATTCTCACTGGACTTTAATATGGAGAGCGCCAGTTACCCGTTACCACCAAGAGAACACCACTGAATGACACCGTTACGGTGTTTCAGGATGGCTCCTTTGGGGAGGAATTATTCATGGTTCCCGAACTGACCTGCATGTTCAGAGTGTAACGATGACAGGCCGCATCTATCAGGATGTCATTCTGGAAAAACATGTACGTTTTTTTCGGGGTGCCAGGGGTGCTGAATTTCTGGTTATGGATGATAACGCACGTCCTCACCGTGCAAACATTGTAGACGAATGCTTTCAATCGGAGAATATCACCCGTATGGATTGACCAGCATACTCACCTGACTTGAATCCAATAGAGCATGTGTGTAATATGCTTGGCCGACGAATTACAGCCTGTCAACCCCATCCCACCTGTCTACTGGAACTTCAGAGGGCATTGCTTGATGAGTGGTGTAATATTCCCGAAGATCAGATTGATAATTTGATACTCAGCATGCCTAGGCGGTGTAATGCCTGTATTGCATCGTCCGGGAGACATACTCCGTATTAACCATCATACTAACCATGCTATATTGTTTTTGTAAATAGGGTGTTTTTTGAAATTTGCTTCAGGGAGTAAAAATCGCAATTTTTATTAATTATGTCAAACATATAGCATCTTTTTTGCTCTTTACCTTTTGTTTAGTAAATAGACTTTACAAATAAGTCAAATTTGTTTTGCTTCTGTCTTTTTCTTTCCCTGAACTTCAATATCTTTAATTTATGGACATGAGTGTATGAAGCGTTAAGGAACATAGGTCAAGAATACAGATATAGTGTCATTATATATCAATTTTGAAACATTTATTCCTTCGACTTCTATAGCTATGTTTTCAATAAAATGAAAATTAAAACTATACATATTAGTGACAGTTTTTAACACTGTTTTAATAAAATAAATATATAAGTGTCATTTTAATACAGTTAAATAAAAATAAATAATTTTTTAATTCGAAATTTTTCCCTGCATCTATTTACTTCGTATCGGAAACGAGACATGTAATTTGTAAATTTTAAGTCAACACGATTATGAATTTTCAATTGTTAAAAAAACTTCTTTACAAACTTAAAATATTCTCATATGAGAAAATATTTCTTCACACAGACATGTGGATACAGCAACTGACGGCAGATAACATGCAATTTTCTTCAAGCATTAAAATCTCTCCGAAAATAATATACAACAATTTTAAATATCTGTTGATTTATAGTTAGAGCTATCTTCAGATTTTTTTGTAATACCATAAATTTTTCTTTCTAAGAATCTGAAGATGTAAAACCAATAAGTTTCATTTTAAAATTACTAATTTTCATCCTCTAAAGAATTGAAAAATTTATGCAGTGATGTGGAGCGTCACCAAGTACTGAATCACCAAGTCATATCTGTCACACGTGCCTTATGTTACCGATGCCCAATGGTGCAGCTATCGCCGTATCAACCCTATAAATGATATGCGACCCCCAAGCATCAGAGGACCAAATATGTGTAAGAACAAATCGCAAATGTTCGCCCCCCCCAAAAAAAAAGGCAGTCGAAGGAATTTTGGTGCAGTATCTCTTAGGACTAGTTACACTAGTGCCGATGCCCCATCTAGACTAAACAATTTTGTTCAAAAACAATTTTTCACTTCAAAAAAATAATAATATATATGTCCTATAAGCACAGCTAGGATTTATATTTACATCTTATTTGTTCCTCAAGCCCCATTTATTTTGGAATTCATTCGTAGTTCTTCGAGTTCATGATTTTTGCACAATCCGTTAAATGCAAATTAAGATATAATGCACTATTTATCTTCTCTGATTGAGCTTTTCAATGCTAAGGAATACAACATCTTTTCCTAGCATTTAATATGCCCCACTGCCAAAAAAAGAGAAATTATTCATGATCTTATTAATTTTCTTCCCCGCAAGAAAGCTCTTGTATCTATTGAGAAAGCGTGCAGATCTGCTTCATAATTAAATTCTCAGAATTAATTTGATGTGCAGAAACAATTTTTCACACATACAAAAACAATAATACGTGATAGCAGCGCCTCTTTTGGTATAAACGCAAACCATAACTACGAGCCGAAAAGAGTACTAAAAATGAATACTGGCCAAGTTTCATCAAATTTGCCTTCCCTCCGCCATTTTTTTATCTTCATATTTTTATTATCCTTGAAAATAAGTGGAAATTAACGATGCCTGGAATCTCCCCAGACACCGTATCCGAGAAAAATCAATTTGTTTCCTTATAAACGAAGCTTGGAATCATTCGCCAGTTCCCCGCGTTTCTGTGTACTTGATTCTAAAGATAACACTCAAATTCGATATATCGGTAAACGTTACACAGATGGTTGATAAAAGCACTTCATTTGTTCGGTTAAAACTCTGACGACTTTATTATAGTTTCTTGAAAAGAAAATATAAAGATTAAAAAGCACCGGCGCTCTACTAATTTAATGAACAGTCATTATACATAGCACATTTTATTTTGGTAATTTTTACGTCGCTTGTTTTTTATTCGTTACATGCTCCGAAAGAAAACGAAATTGTTATCACCTTCTATATCAATACGAAGACATTAATAATATCTGGAACGTGTAATGGGTATGTGTACAAGACATTATTAATATGACAATGTCATCGCATTTGACATGGCATTATTTTCTAACTGGAAGCATTACTTTACGAATGAATGACCTGATAGAGGAATATTAAATATTATTTCTTGATGGCTAACGATTGAAAAAGGACAATGAAGGGTTATTATTTTTTATTATTATTTCCATGCGCTGGCATTATTTTATTTCTACATAAAAAGAAAATAGTTTTGATTGGGTAAATTATTTTTTTCATGGGATTATATGTCAATAAAAAATGATTTTTCTTTTGATTTTTGAACATGTGTTTGTAGACTAATAGTTTACGTTCTAAGCTAACCATAGTTTTTTTAGGATCAGATTTCTGTTTGCTAGTTCAAAAATTAAAGTTATTATATTAAAATACAAAACATTACTACTTAATGTCATAATTTTTTATAAAAAAACCCGGTATTAGTTCAAATACTATATATTTTACATTTAAGGTACTAAATTATTTCATTTCTTGATTATAGACGCAAAATATATCAACTAAACTATTCAATATATGCTGTTGTCACTATTTCCACTAGATGAGCAATGGCCAGATCGAGGCCCACGAAGTCTACCATAGCAAAATGCTAAGTTGTACGCACGTCGTCATCCTCAGCTTTGAGTACCATACTGATGACAGTATGATTTGGCTCGTTCCCACCCAAGTATTAATTGAGAGCACCCTTGGGACGGTCATGGGCCATACACTTCTATCCTCTTCCACCAGCCTCGCGAGAGGACTTGTCAGCTCGACGGCTATTTAGAGTATCCTATGCCGCAAAGACACTATGCTTTAACAAACATGAATGCCTTCTCCAGGATTCGGCACAGCAGACAGCGTCTGAACTACTATACCGGATGGTTGGCGTCATACATTCTTTAACTTATCTGTATGTATGGATTTTCTATTCTCTCTTACAACTTATTACATATAAACAAAAGAATAAATAAATTATCAATTGAATATTAAACATTAAATGACAGCAGTATACACCTATTATAAATTTCTACAAACTACCTGCAGTATTTGAAAAAAAAAGGTTTTCATACAAACAATATATGGAACATTATCCAAGTATTATTTTACACTCTTTGTGAACTACCAAACTAAATTGAATTTAGGATTACAATTATATCTGTAGTGATAAAACAAATGTGCGAGTAATTAATTATACTTATATATTGAATCTTAAGCTTGCAAATTAATTGAAAGAAAATATTTAATGAAACGTTATTTCATAAAGACTATGAATATAATTTAAAAACTTTTCTATTCAACGTAAAAAATAATGGCATTTTTTTTTTTAGTAAAGCCAACATCATTTTTTTTCTGAAGCAAAGTATTTACAATCAATAATTCTTTAAGATGAAAATCATTATATTTAATATTACTATGTCTCAGCTATACTATAAATTATTTGAATGAAACCAAATATTTTTAAAACAGAATTTAATATTCACCAACCAGCTCTTCCGAACAAATCAGTACATAACACACAAATTGAATTTGTTTTTTGTGCATTTTGTTATAATAAAAATAAAATATTTACTTTTCGATTACAATAAATTAAGTGAAATGTAAAAGAAAAACATTCACAAATAAATAAAAAACACATATAATTTCTTTCGTACGTAATATCGGCTAATCATATGTCAAATGACTTAAAATTACTTTTATAAAATCGAAAGTTTCGCGTTCCATTTTTGTAAATACAAACTAATTTTTAAAAAATAAATAAGTAATATAGATTACGATGTTAAAGAAAAATGTAACATTTATTACGTTAAAGTAACTAAATATAGTACTGTTGATAAAGACAAAGTTAATAACACATTTTAAGACAAAGACCAACACAGCAGATACTCTATCCAAACCCCGGTTCGCGTATCAAATACTACTGGTCTGCACATAAAACATACAATTAAAATAAATTATTCAAACAAAATAATCTAAAGTATAAACAATCAACGTCCTCTTCCTCAGCGGGCTGCGGTAAAATGATCCAACGTTGACCGGTCCGCGGCGATAAAAATGTTGGAGTTAACCAATAACATATTTTTTAAAATGATAATATTTATAGAGTTAGTCAAACCGTTCATATATAAAAATCAGTAAATTTTGCGAAATGTAACGAAACACAAAATGTTATTTACTGACGTATAAATTGAGAAAAATAATTATCTAGAAATTACATAAATAATGAAGAACATTAAAAACAATGATTCAATCATTTAAACGAATAAAACAATACACCACGAATCCAAGAGGTATATGCTGATTTATCGAAAACAAATGAAGCGGAAAAAAACAACTCAATATGAGAATAATAGTTACAAATCCCAAAACCCCAAATCAAATAAATATCAGTGCTTCGGTGAAGGAACTTCCTTCCTGGAATTAATCAGATGAAGACAGATGTAGGAAATTTTGTTTTGCAGTTAAACCTAAATGGAGACGACATGAGATTTACTTTTATTCGAACGAAATCTTACATTTGGAATGCTTCAGATAATATGTGTGTCATTTATCCGATTGATTACCTATCAAGTGAAGCACTAAAATTACTCCCTGGTGATTTCAGTGAAAAATTGGTGACTATCTGCAAAACGGCAAAAAAGTTTAACAAAAGTTCCTGTAGTAAAGATACGACATGTAATTGGTTAGAAACGGTCGTTGTCTTCAAAAGCTATTTGTGTTTATTTATATAAAGATTTATCTCTTACAAATTCACTTTGCATGTAATTCATGAAAAAAAAATATTATAATTCTTCTCATTAAGGGAAAATGAACATGCATTTTAAATGTATTTGTTCAACATTGTTAAACTTTACATATGATAGGAAATTACTGTTATACTTCCCATAATTTAATCGCAAATTCACAAAACACTGTAACTTATCAAATACAGCAACGTTTCTCAAACTGTGGGGCGTGACTCCCTACAGGGGTTTGATAACATAACGAGGGGGGCGAGCATATTGAAAAGTCGAAAACAAAAGGTAATTTTTGTGAAAAATATTTATTTACTGAAAGTAAACAAACAAAATACATTCCGAAATAAAAACACATTTACATTGACATAACACACTAAATAAATATATCAGTACTGCACAATATATTTTCAAAAATTTTTTAACGATACTAAGTTAAAAACAACGTTAATAATTACCAATGACCTGATGGGCTTGCCAAATTAACACTTATTTTTATAATTTGTACGGTTTGAATTTAGTTACTTTTCTGCCGATATAAAATTACGCGATTCGCTCCCCAGTGCCATCAGTTTCCACGCAGGTATGTGTGTGTGATGTGTTGAGGGGGGACAATTCGCAATAAGCAAAAAAAAAATTCTCTGGAATAATTAAATCCTTCTCAAACACTGACAATGTCCTTTTATTGCATTTCAAACCTTTTGGAATTTTTTTATGGATAAAAGTGCCCAGAAAAGATTGTACTTCGGAAAGACGTGTATATACGTCCGGGGCAATTGGCACGTTAAGAGAAATACGTTTATATACACCGATGAAACTTCAGAGGTTGAAGTCGTATTGTAGTTTTTGTTTTAAAGTACAGTATCATTGAATTCAATATATTGTCATTGTACGGAAAGGGGGGCACAATGAAAACTTTGATTTAATATTGTGTCGCAAGCATTGAAAGTTTGAGAAGCACTGAAATACAGGAACTTAATCACACTGCGTGTCTTTATCTTTCTCATAAGACGGATTATGTCAATCTATGTCTTCCTGGAGCTAAGAATCTCACCATGAATAGCAGTAATTCACAACATTATATACACAAATATGTCATTATGCAGAGCACATTTTATCCTGAATCTGATATTTCGTAGTCGAAATTGAATTCTTAGGATACTTTATACATATACTACTCGTTTATATGCATTACACAAATACACTTGAATACATTATCACAATGATCTCAAGTTTTTTTATGTTATTTGAATTTCACACCTACACATGACATACATTTAATGTTATTTTAAAATAATCTAGTTTTATGCAAATAGTTTTCCATTAACTTAAAATACAGCAAAGTATTTTATATTTATGCTCCAAAACTGATTTTCGTATTGGAACTGACAAGATAAATATTTTAAGTCGAACAATGCGTTGCGATATATAAAATTTTTATTCAAAACACAAATAACGATACTAAAAATATTTATTACATTATACATGAAAAATATTTATATATATTATATACATGAAATATATATATATATATATATATATATATATATATATATATATATATATATATATATATATTATATTATATATATATATATTTTTAACACCAAAATTTCATAAAAGCCCTATAAAAATTCCGTAGTATCACTAATGGATACAATGCATATATCACGAAGTCTGGGAAGATCTTACAATCTCTTCTTCAAAATCTAATTGATAATTTACAAAACACGGCAATTATTAAAAATAGCTTAGAGATTGCTAGAGTTACTAAGGATATGATGATTTTTTCTATGCATGGTTTTGATTTCGAGGACCTTTTTAATTCTATAGATATTGACGATATGATTAAGGTTCTACATTTAATTTATGATAAATATGAATTATATACTTCAATGAAAAAAGAAAAATTTGATATTCTTGTTAACCTCGTATTAATAGAAAATTTCATTACATTTGATCAGAATCTTTATAAACAGATCAAAGGATTACCTCAGGGTGGTCCAGCTAGTAATTGTTTAGTGAACCTATATTTACATTTTTTGAAATAGATCATGTTGTAAATGATTCTTACTTAATTTATCGTTATATAGATGATATAATAATTTTTGGTAAAAATAGTGAATACAAACCAAATATTACATTCTACCCTGATTATATCAAGCTCCTTAAAACTAACTTCAGCTCTAATAGGGTGGAATTTTTGGATTTAGACTTACATCTTATTAACAATATTTTAGTCAGTAACATTTTTGACAAAAGAGATTCGTTTAAGTTCCATATAATTAAAATTCCCGTATGGAACAGTAATTTTCATATATCAATTTACAGAAATATCATTTTGAATTTTTTATTTAGAAATGATAACTTAACTACCCACAAAATAGATAAATACAATAATAAAAAAAAATTTTTTTCAATGTTGTTTAGATCATGAATACCCTTTTAATTTCTTGAGATCTTATATTCATCACAAATACATTAACCGGCTTGCTACTTCTAATTCCAAATCCACCACACAACAATAGGTTTTCAAAGTCAGCATGTTAGTGGTCTTGCTGTGAAGATTATATCATAACACTCATATCACAGTTTACATTTTTTCCACACACATCTTGAACATCTTACACATTGTTGACAACCAACCAAATTATAGCCTAGCAAATTTACATTTTTGACAATCAACTAATTCAAATTTTACCATATTTGATTGTCGTCATTTTATACTTGTCTTTTCTGGCTGGTATAAAAGTCAGCTCAAAAGATGTGGTTATGTATTTTCGAATTTTTTTAACTTAGTGAATAATTGACTTTCATTAATGGCAAGAAGCTTGTTTCTCTTCGTAAAAGTTTCGTGAGTAAAGAAATTTTGTTAAATTAATTTTTGAATGATACTTTTCTTATTTAATTATTTTGGCATTTTTCTACTTTTCTTACATAATTATTTTGTGATTTTGTGATTTTTTCTGCATTAAGAGTTTTGGGAGAGTTTGTTACATAATAGTAGTGATTGGTTTTATCATGCCTCTGAGTTATCCATACTCTGAAGTTTTGTTTATTTTATTTTATTTGGTCTTCCTACCGAGTTGCAAAGGGGGAAGGTTGGCGCCTTTAAACTAGTTTAACCCCACTTATTCGGTCCTAAGTCCGAAATTGCTTTCTGACTCGCTAGGTTCTGCTTTTTTGTAGTTATTTTATTTCTCTATAGTTTTGTTCTTCATGTTCAGCTTTTATATTTTTATCATGCTATTTCTTGTTATGTTCTTTATCTATTATTTCTTGTTTTTGATAAATAATACATATTTCTTATATATATATATATATATATATATATATATATATATATAGTAATCTTCATGTATTGATGATAATTGTCCATTGCTAATAATAAATAGATGAAGTTACAACAAAAAAAAACTGGTATTTAAGTTCGGAACTGCTCAACTAACACTCAACTCGATTCATCTGATCGAATTTTGATTTCCCGAAATAATTCATTTAAATTGATTGATATTTTTATTAAGGTTGTGTACTATAAAGCAATGCTGAGGATATTGCCAACGGACCTCTAAATTATATGCTTCGTTGAAGTAATGTGGATGACAGTGGAGGTAGTATCCTACACTCCAAACTTCCACACCAAACCAACGAAAAAAATTTAAGCCTATACAGATTTAACGTGCATGAGTGCCTCTACACGACAGACCTTCAGTGGCACCAGAACTCGATCTCATGGTTAGCTGCCCATGAAATTGGAACTACAACCACTCAAAAACCATGTTAATAGAATTTCCTTCAAAAAGAGTTACTTAAGGTATCCGACTACCCTAAAACCATGATTTTTTTCAAAAATCGGCAAAATTTTTTATGATTTTATTTTATAGACCATTTTATTAACTTAATAACAATACCAAGTACTTTATTTTCCGCCACTAGAACAAAAACTACAAGCGTTTTAGTAAAAGCAAATACCATAACTTTACACAAGATGTCAAACTTTGAAATGCGTTTTACACGAAACGTGTTTTTTTTCGAAAAACTCAAACGGGGACCGTGATTGCTCAAAAAGTTTTGAAAATAATTAGCTGAAATTTTTTGCTTATGTTCTGCATAACAGTAGAAGTGTTTTGATCTTCAGATTTATCAATAACTGTTTTATTTCAAAATTTGCACCTCTTTATGTGAATATAGTGAATGTTTTTTTAAGCAATTTCGTATAACGACTTAGATAAAGTGCTCTAGTTTTTGTAAAAATTAAAATATTTCTTATCGTGATGATCTCTTCAAACAGGAATAACAAAGTAACACATCAAAATTGAAAAATTGAGAATTTGTTCATAAAATCTTTGCACAGAGCGGTCCCCGTTTATGTAATTTTTCGTACATTTTTACTAGTTTTTTCCCATTTTAATAATAATAATTTTTTTTCTTTTACCAATTTTAGGATTTTTTCCTTAAAATATACTATACAAATATAAAACTCACAAAAAGATCTCCATATTTCCTTTTTTTCAAAAAAAAAAGTTGTCGCAAGTAGTCGGATACCTTAAGTGAGCAACGCTTTAAAATGAATTGAACCTAAAAGTAGTCCCGTGGTATGAGAAGAATGAGTGAGTGATTATTAACGTTTCAACAAGAAGCAATATAAGATTTAATGACAAAGGATATTAATATTATAATAAAAATACAGTATTATATATATATATATATATATATATATATATATATATATATATATGTATATATGTATTGTCTGTATTCTGTGTGTGACTAATACCACCTGCTTGACGAAGTCAGATCGAGGCCCGAGAAAATCATCGCGGCTAAGGGCTGGAATTTTTATGCCTGTCGTTAGCCTTAGCCTTGAGCACCTTTTGGGTGACAATACGATTTTGCTCGGTTCCAGCACAATTTTGAGGGAGAACACCCTGGGGGTAGTCAGAAGCCTCCCACCTCTCTGTATTCCAAGTTCCTATAACATGTTTATCTACTTTAAAAGTTATTTTAAGATATATTCTTCAAAGACATTTTTGGATAGTGCTACCCGCAAACGCCTTACTATTCCAAGGGCTCTGTGAGTCTACAAAGTTTGAAGACTACATTTCTAAATTTTCTGAAAAACTTTTATTAAGAAAACTTTTGAAATGCATGCGAGTTTTTATCATCTTTCTTTCAAATTAACGCACGTTAAGTTTTTTTAATGAGGTGTGAAAGAAACATATATGAAGAAAAAAATATTTATATAAAAAACTGAATGACTTGAGAAATGGATGCGAGATACAATTTGTTCAATTAATCGGCTGAAATCTTTTATTTATTTATTTGCGTTTTAATCTAATTATTGACAGTGATGGATTTATTCTTGGAATATTAATGTTCCAACTGTTTAACAGTTTTCTATATAAATAAAACTTTAAAAAAGAAAGCTATAAGCGGAACCTTTATACACAATTAATCATGCGAGATAAATCTCAAATTCACATTGAAGATCGTATCTCAAGATACCACTTAACAAAAAACCGGGAAAAGAGGTGCCGCTACACAGTGTCAAGGCGTGATGATTACTTTATCAGTTTCTTTATAAAAGTACTTAACCTTACGTAAGGCTGACCTTCATTTTGACCTGGAAAATTCTTAGATGTATATCATATTTCATACCTATTACGTTATCAGCGTAACAACAAGATATCCACTTTTCTTTCCTTATAGATGCAATTTGATTGAGCAGGAACTAATTTGTTATCATCAAATCTAAAGATACGGAAATTAAAATTCATTGGAGGATAGAGTTTGTTAAGATATGTTTCGCTTTTACTGACACATACATAATGCAATTTTAAAGTGAAAGATGCATTTTAGTGCAACTGAAATACATTTTTAAATAGCATGATTTAGTTATTTGAATTTAAGGTACCTAAATCAGGTGGGTTATCCCCTTCCGTTCGTGAAAGAATAAAAAATAATATTTGAGGTAATAACTATTTAAACAATGATTTTAACCGACTCTATAAAAATGTATAGTTCTCTACAAAACTTTATATTGTATATTTTCTTCAGATATATTTTTTCTCTAAAATTCAATGCATTATTAAATTTAAATCATTATTGATATGTTAGGATTTTTAAAGACGAATAATTTGAATTCACATATATTAATTATTTGCATGCATACAATTTTTCTAATTTGAAATTATTCAGAAATAGTTTTTTTTTCTTTTTAAATTTTTGGTGATGTTAATATATAGTTATTTCATTCTCGTATTTAATTTCATTTTAAGATATGTTGATGATTCTCATGTACATTTCCCTTAATTAACATTTGGTTTACTTTATATTGTTTGATAAGGAATTGAAAAAAAACTATGATGTGAGAAATTAAGCATTGCTATGTAAGTAAAAGTGCCAGTTGTGTGGCGCAGTTGGTTTTTCACTGGCCTTGTACGCCTAATTTTGCGGGTTCGACCCCAGCCGAAATCGATGGATTTTCATGATGCAGAAAATCGACATCGACATTTACATGGCATATTAAAGATCCCTACCATGCATGTTTGGCTTAGGTTCTCTTGGCAAAATTAAACTTCTAACACCCTTCGGCATCGGAAGAGCTTAGGTGCCTCCCTCTGGGGAAGAATCTAGGTGAAAAATTACATTTGATGTGATTATTATTCTACCTATATGGTGCCGCACTCAAAA
This sequence comes from Trichonephila clavipes, assembly GCA_019973935.1. NCBI lineage: Eukaryota > Metazoa > Arthropoda > Arachnida > Araneae > Nephilidae > Trichonephila > Trichonephila clavipes. The sequence goes on along the minus strand of BMAU01017756.1, from coordinate 1,139,309 downwards.
CTGATAAGTGAAGCGTCTGTGTAGAAAATTCTGAATGGAAACGTATAAAAGTACGAGAAAAGCTGAGTAGAGAATTAATGCGTGGAATACACTAAAGAGATGAATAAATGAGATCCTGGTCTACCCGTTAAGATATCACAAGGTAGTTGATCCCTCTCAATATAATACTTATTTCATTAGAATCCAGCTAACTGAAAAATAGTTCTTTTTGATAATAGTTATTTATATTATAAGTTGGGATTTTAATTTAATATGAACTTTACAATGTTTTGTTTATAATTTAGATTCTGTGATATTACAAATACGTCTGTCATCCACAGTCAATGTAACAGTAATGCTGCATCAGCTATTTTTATTCGTGCTCTTTGCATTATATTTTCTTTGTATTTTAGATACAATATTATGCAATCACTTACAACCGCCACACTTACAAAATAAAGAGAAAAAAATATTTAATACAAAAGCTAAATATTTAATTAAAACTCTTAATTCCATTTTTTCGAAAGATTTCATGCCATGTTTATAACTAATGTATATGAGCGTTCTAAATTTTAAAATGAACTTTTCGCTTAAATTTTGATCTTTCATTGCTTAGACTTTTTTTTCTTTTCTTCCTTGTTTGCATTCCATGTTTAAAAAATAATTATCATTTTGACGTTAAAATCAATAAAGTTCCGTATCATAATATACCATACGATTACGAATTTTGTACGTTGGTAAAACTCTATAAAACGCCAAAACGTTTTTTTTAAATATCGAATCGACGTTTATCAGATAAGTGAATTATTAAAAAAATAAATAAAGTTTGTTATACCCATGTTTATAAGCCGTAATGTGAGGAACTTTTGCAGCTATATTTTCCGAAATCCCATTTTTGTAAACAAATTAAAATGAGAAAAAGTTTAAAAAAAATTGAAATGTTTCGACAGTGAATACCACAAACGTAAAGCAAAAAGGAAAATGTTTGCTCAGTACTGGCCAAAGTATAAAATCTAAAATAAACTCGAAGTCCTAAACAAAAGTAAGTAAATGGATCGATATTAGTTTTTAAAAGATTAATTTAAGGGCAATGTTTAAAAAAAAATATTTCATCTAATAACTGTTGTTTAAAACAAAGTGCTCATTTTTTTAAATGGCTCCGACAATAGCAGGATTATTTGTTTGCATATCTACATGGAATTCACCAAAATCGGAAATTTTTCTTTTACTAGTTTGGGGATATTAATCGATTATTTTAAAATAAATTTTAATCGTACATTGTCTTATATTTCAAGATAAAATTTTATTCCTGTAAATTCCTTTTAAACAATACACAATTTATGCATATTATAAAATGTATTTTGATTCCATGCTTACTTTTATATTCCACATTAGTATAAATTTCTTTAAAAAATAGTTTGAAAATAAAAATCGATAAATAATAACACACGCATCACCGAATCTTATCAGAATACCGATTTTTGACTTTTGGAAAAAAAATAATAAAAAATGCGTATGTCTTAGAATAATTCTATCCGTTTTTGATCTAGAGATAATAAACTTTTGATAATACAAAACATTACGTTGTTATTACTTCCCTGTCTTAAATTAGATTTTAGCTATTGTTAAAGTAAACAAAATAATAAGGGCAGTAGTGAATACAAATATTAATTAACGGTTTACCTAAAAATATTTTCAATTTCATGTGCAAGTATACATTGGTTACTTAGAGGCAAAATTAAAGTATTTCTTTACGTAAATTTCTCTCTGGATCTACTTTTTAAGGAAAATGAAAATATATACAAATACGTCCATTGTGAATAAATTGAGATTGCTGAATTTACCATGGCCGACATGAATTTTAATTTACTGCTCAAATGCATTTGAACGTTTTATGAGACATGCATTTTAATTTAATACACAAATGAATTTCACAGTTATCATATGAGTTTTTTACATTATTTAAGATAATAGTAAAAAGCAAATCAAAGACTAAACAATAGCTGTTTTTATTAGGTATACAGGGTTGATTTAATCCTATCGAAAGACGTTTTTAGTCATATCTTGAATAGTATGAAAGCAAATGCATATAATTAATTTAATACGTGCATTTTTACTCTTTATTTTCCAATTGTAATTACGTCACTTTTATTAAAATCTACTTATAATATATATGCATTATGACACAAAAAAGGACGCATTATTAAAGAAATATACGAATGAGAAAAAAAAATATTTGGCGGGAAGTGGCGTTACGTACAACCCCACAATACAGGGGTTAAGAATTCTAGGAGCCCAAAACGTGACTTACTCCAAGTACATATTTGGGCTTTGGAACTATAACCTAACTTAACAGGGGAGGGGGGGCTTAACATTCTCCGTTACGCCACTGTTGGCGGGGTGTGTACCTGTACTGAAAACGAAGCATTAAATCATCATAATAATGGAATATATTATAAACTCAAGAAATACAGCTAAAAGTGAAAAAAATAATGTTTTGACCCACCTTGGTTCCTCATACAAGCTTCTACTCTTTGGCACAGCGTCTTATAGAGTCGGTGGATGTCTCTTTTTGAGTTTTTTTTCTCTATTCACGTTCCAATTGGTGAGTTAAATTGGCACTTTCCAGGGACGATAAAGAACGTCTGTTCATGAAAACTCAAACGTGCTGTATTGGAGAGAAATCTTGTAACAACGCTGGCCAGGAATGCGCAAGTTAATCACAAAGGTCCATAAAAGGAACGACTACGACGCATAGCCATGTTACAAGGGTGTCACACAGATGATTCTCCTTCCTCCATAAACTCAGTTCCTTTTTCCTGAGCCACCCATCAATGATCTCTGCAGTCACTGGTGTTTCGGTTACGCATCGGATCGTCAGCAAAGACGTTCAGTGGTTGGGATCTCAGATCCGATGATTACTCTACTTTTGCATTTTCTCTTCTCATTCATTCTACTAGAGGGGTTACAAAACATTTTAGACTAAGATTCTGACTCCACCATTTAATCCTAGAAGCTAGTTAGCGTATCCTACACATGATATACTTTTGAACTACAAGTAGAATTTTGTTCATAGATAACCCACGATCAATTTGTTCCACTTTAGAATCCACTAAGACCGGGCGATATTTAAAAACAAGGATATTGCTGCAGAATCATTGTGTCGTCTTACAGCTAGTGGCGAAGCTGGATTAAGTAATAGAAAATATCTGCTGAGTGATTATTTTCTTGATAGAATCAAGTATATTCTTCCGTTTTAGAATATGTACTACGAATTGACGATGCGTGATATAAATAGGGGAGATACAAAAGTAATGAAGTTAATGAAAATTGTCTTTACATTCAGAGCTTTTCCGGTCTGATCGCTAGAGATAATTTAAAAGAAGTTTTCAAATGTCGTTCAGAAAAACAATCCGCTGCAGAAAAACTGAAAACTACTCATAGTTACAAAAGTATGGAGGGAAAATGTCGTTATTTCTCTCGTGTCAAACGTCATAGAAAATCAAGAAGGTTCAAAACTATATTTGCTGTAGAATATATAAATCGTTAACGTTTTTTTTGTGGTATGTTCTTGGGTATCTCCTAATTCTTAGGAATAGTCTTGTTAGCAGTTAATTATATCAGAGCACATGTGATCCATCAATGCTAATCACAAATATTCATTTAAAGATAGGAATAAAAACCTATCATTTTACAATACAGAACGCTAGCTTAGCTGAATTAAATTGTAACGTATTATTTTGAACTCAGATTAATAATTAATTATTTTTAATGTTAAAGGAAAGCTGTTCTGCATGAGTTACTAAACAAAAATTGATTCTGAAAGTTATGTGATACATATTATCAAATAATTTTAATTTTAAGCTAAGGAATAATTTTATTTAAAAATTATAAGGGAAAAAAACGACCACATTTGTATCCGATTATTAAGTTATTTTGACAAGAAAAGTGTTTTGTTTCAATCTGTATTGAACAAAATATATTTCAATTAAAGCTTTCCACTCACTTAACACTTGACAAATATTCAATCTTTCAGCTGAGTATTTTTTTCAACTATATTTGCTGATGAAGCTTTGGTTATTTTAAATTTTAATCTCGAATCTCGTTTTTCAATTTCTACCAGTAGCAAACATTAAGAATTTTAGAAGTTATATAAATAAAAGAATTTATAAAAAAATCGTTTCGAGTGCAACCAATTCACACAAAAAATATTTATTTTCCGAAACCATTTTATCTTAAAATAACACGATTTCAAAAAAATTTAACTACTGAAAAGTTATGACCATCTGTTTTAAAACAAAATGTTATAAATTAGAGCAAAAAAATTGACAGAGTGAAAAACTAATATTTAAAAAATGTTCTCAGTATTTAAATAAACAAATTTAAAAAAATTAAGAAGGAAAACTTGAATATTTTCATTATTCTAAAATGTAGATCTTTTTTTAAAATTTCCTGGCAGAAAAAAATGTGAAAATGTAAACTTTAAGAAAATATTTTCTTCCTGAATAATCTTATTAATTAATATGTGTAAGTGGTTTATATAAAATTCGAAAATACTTTTTAACTTCCATAAAGAATTATTATTTAACTATAAACAATTTGTAAGATGTATCGTAGATATTAATAGGAATTCTCTTTTTTCTATAGTTGGAATTTTATTTAACAAGGGCTTTCTTTATTTCACAAAAAAAAAAACGCAAAATCAAAGAGAAAAATGGCTAGTTTTATAGTAAATGCATCTTTTAAATATTCTTCCTTTTAAAAGTTTTTTTTTTAAAAACTTTACGCTCCCACCTTTAATGATGCTTGAAAAAAATATGTTTGCTTTAAGAATTACATAAATCCTATTTGGTTATTTATTTTGTACTGATTATCGTTTGAAATTATTGGCCGAATTAACGCATTTTTAATTTCTAAGTAAATATATGCGATCATATTTTAATCAATTTTATAAAATGGCAGTGTTTAATTGCATACTGAAAATAAAACATCTAAAAAAAAAACCAATTTGTCATATTAGTAAATATACCACAACTGTATTGTTATGGGATAAGTTTTATTCACAAAAACCTTTCGTTTCTAAACCATTATTAGTTTTAAAGAAAATATATTCTTCCGATGACAGCACTGTTCAGTTTTCTAGTATCTCTTAAAATTTTCGTAATCTTAGTCAAGCGGGATATTTATTATGAAAAGCGAATGGTGTAAGAAACATATGAAGATAATTTAAATTCTCAATGAATGAAGACTGTTAGACAAATCAATACTATTGACGAGTGACTATTTGCTTAAAAAATTTCTCAAGTCATCCTAAAATGTACTACTTTTAGTATTTAAAAAATAATATGTAGATCAAAATGTAGATACACATTCTGCTCAAAACAATATAAATTATTCATCTTTACACTGAGTTTATTTCTGAAATAGAGTGAATTTAAAAACAGGTATCATACGCATAATTCATCCTAAAAGCAATATACTCAACGGATAATTAATATAAATATCACATTATATGATGAAATCTAAGTAGCATTTATTTATGAACTTAATTTAAATATTTCTTTTTCTTTTAGATAATGCTTTGTTTTGTTTTTTTAAATTGCAAGTGTCATATTTCTGTACTCTATATTAAGTTTTCCAAAGATTATCTACATACATTAAACAAGAAATAGCAAAATTACAAATGTAAGTATTATGAAATCCATATATCTGGTTTATTTAGTAAATTGTATTAACTACCTCTAAATCAATATGCATAAAAAATAAATAAAGCAGTCTACTTATTATCTTCCCGTAACTTTTATTTTTATTTATTTGCCTCCTCCCAAATATATATATACACTGCTGGACAATTGCTAAGGACGGATAACACTATCATATATAGCAACCACAAAATGAAAGGAAGCAAAATGTGGAAAATTAGAATAAGTGCGGGATATTAGAAAGAAGTATGAGTATGCAAATTTTTTTCCACGTCTGTTCATCACGTGATAGCGTTTATAAGAGCTTTAAAGGTTTTGACGCGTGTGGACAGTTGTTGTTTCAAGTCAAAGTTCTACAGCAAAGATTTAATAGACAAACTTAAAATTTTTGGCATGTCTTCCCGACATCACATAGATGATTTTATGCGTGGCCGAATTATTGGAAAGATCGAAGAAGGACGAAAAATAACAGATGTTGCCACGGAGTTCGACATCGCTCACAGCGTTGTTTCATGGCTGTGAAAGTCATTTAAAACTCCTGGAATGTGTAGTAGACGGCACGGGGGAGGTCGTGTTAGAAGTACGACGCCTGCAGAAGACAGATATATCGTCCTATCAGCAAAAAGGAACAGGCGCACCACAGCTCAGCAGGTGGCAAATCAGTTTCTTGCTGCCTCAGGAAAGCAGATCTCCCGAAAAACTGTTGCCAGACGTTTGAGGGGAGGAGGACTATACGCACGCAGACCTGTTGTGTGTGTCCCATTGACCAGACAGCACCGTACTGCCCGTTTGCAATGGTGTCGTGAGCATTGTAATTGGACTGAACAGGACTGGGCATGGGTACTATTCTCAGATTAGACTAGGTTCAGTCTGTCATCGGATTGTAGACGCCAACTGATTTGGCACGAGAGTGGTACTGCTTATCATCCAGAAAATATCCAGGAAAAAGACCGATATCCGACATGCAGTATCATGGTGTGGGCCGGCATCATGATCGATGGCCGCATGCGCCTACATGTGGTTGCGAATGGGACTATGACGGGCCAACGATACATTGATGAAGTTCTACTTCCTCATGTTCGTCTTTTCCGTGGTGTTGTCGGTGATAAATTTGTTTTTATGGACGACAACGCAGCATGTCATCAAACACTCGCGGTTCAGGATTGTCTAGATAGCGAGGGTATTCAACGTCTCGTATGGCCAGCGCGTTCTGCAGATCTAAACCCCATTGAAAATGGTGGGATGCTTTGGGGAGGCAAGTTGCTGGTCGAAACTATCCTCCGACAAACAAGAACACCCTCATCCGCGCACTCACAGAGGAATGGGATAAATTGCCAACAGCTGCTGGATAATGTTGTGCAAAGTATGGTACGACGTGTGGAATGTTGCATCACACTCCACGGTGGATATATCCCGTACTGATACCTTTCTTTAAGGTGCCTGCTGACTTTTAGATGCATTGTTCCATTTCTCCGTACGCAGATCAAATGAACATTTTTTTTTCTTTCAGATGTTTCACAGATTTTGTACTTTCCAGAACAATAAATATTCTTTTATCTAATGTCTGAACAGTGTGGCAACTATATTTTATCCTACTAGGCCTCATGTCTCGTTTAATGTTATACTACATAGCAATTTGTGATCCGTCCTTAGCAATTGTCCAGCAGTGTATATTTATAGGTTATCGCTAAAATGTATAGTTCAGTTATATTTCATATAATAACTAGTATTTCATGAAATAACTAGACAAATCAGTTAAAGTATATAATAGAGGAAAAATTTCATACTTTGACTAGTTATTCTACGAAAAACTAGGTATCCTATGAAATAACTAAGAATATACCGTTAAAGTGAAAAATAAACAATTTCAAAAATATTTTATAAAAAATTTACATTAAGTAGCTATCTTTTGAAAAATACATATTATTTTTATGGATGAATAACTGATAAATAATGAAGGATATCAGATGATATAAATCATTATTGCTCATATTGCTAACATTAGTTAAACAGAAATGAAAAAAATTATATGTTGAAAAAATAGATTATATTTAAATGTTCAATGTCAAATTCTTCAATGTGAATTAAATCTCGCTGACATATACCAAACTCAGATTTAGAGTACAAATGTTTTATTCAGCCATCTCTGGTTCCTAATCAGAAAAATCCTTCATGAAACAGTTACAACCGGTTCAAATAACTTTCGAAATTGCAGTTTTCATAATTAACGATCAAGTAATCGCTATTCTAAAGAATACCTAGTTAAATCGAAAAATTCAATATTTTTATGTATTTTATCTGACTGTTCTAAGTTATTTCATGAAATACCTAGTTTGTCTTTGAAATAACGGATTTTCCTCCTCTTTAATGGTAACATACATACACCACAATCCAATTCTATTAAATTTATCTATATATTTCATATTTTCGCTGAATTTTTAGATCACGATAAACTATTGATATTTCGACTTAATTAGCTCTACAATTCTATACGTTTGTAATAAAAAAAGTATTTCTACGTATATTAGAAATTAATAAAATCAATTGTCCTTTTATCAGTCATTTAAAATAGATTTCTTTTTACAAACTCCAACCTTCATTTCTACGCGGCTAACTAAAGACACTATTACTTGAACATTAATTGGATATATTTTCTCTCAGTGAAAAAAAGTAAAAACTATTTTTCTTTCATCTGGTCTCAGAACTTCTTGAAAAATACCTTGAAATTCGAATGAATAAAGCGATTAATAACCTTTACCCAATACCGGTCTTTGAGTCGTAGAAGTACTCCAAAATTCTAACGACAGTATGGCTACATTGGAATATAAAAAAAATCAATAAAAAACGCGAAGCAAACTTTTCGAACCGTGAATTTCTTAGCCGCAAATGGATCCAGATGAGAGTTAAAAAAATAGAAAGTAGCTTTTCTAAGTTCCATTTCCCTGGATCTTAATTTGATAGATGAGAGACAGGCCAAGTCCGGTAGGTGGCGCTGTTAAACGACCTCTCCGGATACACTTTCAGAATAGGTGTCCATTAGCACATGGCGTGAAGTGAAGAAGACATGAGGATTCCTTTTTTTTCTTTTTTCCCCCTGCTTTCTTTACTTTACTTGGCATTGTTAGTCAAATAAACAGAAGTTTCTAAGTTTTTTTTTCAGAATTTTTTTCCGTATTATGCGGAATAGACTTGTCGACCTAGTAACAGGAAAGAAGTGCACATCACTTGACACGCAGCTTGCAACATGGGGAATTAGAACTCAAAGAATATTTTTAAGGTTCACTATCTTGGTTATTGCACAGAATCAATCGTTGGAAAAATAGATGAGTCAATATTTTATGACAATCAATTACATGTATGTAAAATGATAACAATATGAATATTATTTATTTATTTACTCATACAGTAATTGTTAGTGATATATCGAAAAGGACAATTTGTAAATGTAGCATTGAAGCGGTAACGAAATATTGAGTTATTTACTAAGAGATATGCATTCTTAAAACATATAAAATAAATTATCAGATGAGAGTACCTTCATACAAAAATGATAAAATAATCAATATATTGATAGACTAAAAATTTTACTGAAATATGTTTAACTTTCTTTGAATTAAAATTTAGTTTTTTTACCCACCAGCAATTAGTAAAATTTAATTATTAACTTAAACTTTGAATGTGTGATTATATAATATAAATGTGTAAATATAGAGATTTAACATCAAAAAATGAAGCACTAGACCTCAAACGACGATTCTTTCTTCATTTTATCTCAGGGATTTCATGATTAAATGAGAATTGGTGTGTTCTTCCGTACCTTCTCCATTCCAATACTAAAACAAATCCGAAATTCAAATTAAGTTTCACCTAATATTTAGCAGCTACTTCATTTCGTCTATGGATCTCTGATATAATGAAGATTAGTATTAACACATTGACTGATTTGTCCATAAGCCGTACGGGCTACCGAAAGCTGGCTACAACCGGTTTGCCAGTATGCAGTACGGACACTGATATTTTCTTCTCTCTATCTATTTTTAATTCTTGTTTTTAGATTAGTAATGTTAGTGTTCTAAGATCCATCTTTATTTATGGTAATGAAATACTTCTCATCTGGGATTTTCTTCGTGATGAAGGTGGGCATTTTTCATTGAAGGCAGGAATTTAGGTTCTTGAAATTTTTCTAATCAAGAACAGGATTGTCAATTCAAAGAAATGTGCAATTTGTTGATTCAGAAGAAATGAAAATGGAAAGATAATCCAAAAATGTCGATATTATCTCCACCCCCATTGATGTGGGATACTTAGTATTGCACCAAACTTCAAAATTTGTATGCATACATAAACCTACACACACACATAGAATCCTAAAATGTTTGAAAAGGACGTATGAACATGAAATGTTTTTGTAAGTATGAGAGAAATTATTTTCAGATATAAGAAATATATTATTCATATCATGCAGAGTGTGATTTTAAAAAGCAAACATTTGGGAATTTTTGTATTCCACACTTATAAAATAAAAGATAAAGTAAACACTTTAAAATTGAAAATTTAAATAAAATTCTTCCGTTTCCGCTTTGTGTTAAGTATTATGCTTACTTACAGCAATAAAAAAATGTGTATTGTGTAGTTTTTTTAACATTTTGCGTAAAGAAATTGATCGCTTAAAGAAGTTAAGTGGCTTAGTTATAATACAACAGTTATTATTCACTTAATTTCAACCTTTGTTTTACTATTTATTGTTATAATTATTTCCATATGTTATTAGTGCTATTTATTATTAATAATCAATAATTATTTATTTTATTATTTCTACTGCTGTTTTTTATTAGTTATAATTAAATTTATTTATAATAAATGGATTTCATTTTTGTTAATTTTTATTACGAAACTTCTTATGTATTTAGAATGTACGACTACTGCGAGATCACGTACATCCTTGGCTATTGAACCATTGGCTAATGCGCAGCCTTCTTTAAGGAGTTCTCACTGTGATCTTCATGGTACAGGTCTATGCATCTATTGAGATATGGCCTACATACTTCATCTGATACCCGCGCAATAGGCATTTCGGAGACAAATGAAGATACTAACACAATGTAGGTGCTTGACGAAATAGTCGTAACCAGTCTTTATTAGAAGGAAAACATATGGGTATATTTTTACTTTGTTAAACTGTGATTCAAATGATCTATACATATATGCTTTGGGTATTAATAATAAAATAATATTTCCTTTGGGTATTAATAATAAAATAATATTTCCTTTGGGTATTAATAATAAAATAATATTTCCTTTGGGTATTAATAATAAAATAATATTTTCAAATAAAGCATTATAATAGTGTTTGTTAATTAACGTGCATCATTAAGTGTTGTTGAAATTCTAAAATAGATTGGTTATAGAGTCACAGCTAAACTTTACTATAGCTAGTCATGGAGATTGTGATTATAATCTCTCGGTTATTGTAGATGAAGAATATTAAGAAACCCAAAATAATTATTTAACTATAGTCTTGTTCTCATAAAAATGTCCAAATATATATATAAACCCTTTATATTTTTTAATAAAAATATAATGTGTTTGAGTATATGAGTGATGACATTTGTATAGTTACGGATTAATTATAGTCAAGAATTTTGGATGTGGAATTAGGATGAAAATACCAGTAGATTATTTTTGTTTAATTATAGCATGTAACTATACATATTTATTTGAATGTAAACATTAAATGAGGAATGTAGAAAAATTTCCCGAAAGAAAATAATCTTATCCAACCAAAACCACAAAAGGCAAGGATGCAATATTTTCCCTTTATCTGTATCAAATAGTAAATAATTTTTTGTGAGCTAGGTCTTAGAAACACCGCATTACCATGTAGGCTTGAATTAAATTAGAGTGTTTGGTGGATAAACTGTAGCCCAGTTTTCAGTTACTTAAATTTAAATGTAAATTGAACAAAGTAAAAATGAAATGAAACAAAACGGAAAAATTTGTAGCAATAGCGTAATCAGCAGTTTTATTTGGGTTCATTTAAATGACATTTACTTAAATAAATAACCTTTCCAAGACTTATACAATAATTTGATCCTAATAGTATTAGATCAATAAATAGTATGTAAGTTCCGTCATATTTTTTTTCTTCTTTTATCATTTACTAAAATGATTATTTGATAGATTTTTCTCTGAAGTCAAGTACATTGCCTACATACAATACTTGAAAATTTCTATGAAGTAACATTTGGTATCCCATAAATTCATGCAATTTAATTATTTTCAACATGTTTGGATTCTATTCACATGAGTTAATTATAAGTTATTAGTCAAAAATATAAATGAATATTAAAAGCTTCTGATCAAGTATAAATAAGCTTTTGATTTCAAAGGGTAAAGACATTTATCACTCTACCCTCACACACAGAACAAGATAGAATATGAATTTTCCCTATCTTAAATTATTAGGCACACATTCAAGAACACTTTCAAACGATGCTAGATTGAATTTATTGTGTGCAGAAATGCAAGCCTTTATAATAAATAATTAAAGGTTCACATCCAAATTTTAACCATACTATGTGTGTTATTTAACCAGTTAACTTTGACCCACCCCCAGTTTGAGAGAGCGCAATTGTGTGTGTCACGGAAATTAAACAATGGCGAGTATACTCGTCAATTACAGAGTAAGTATCACTGTTTAAATATTGGATTTAAAAGATGGGTTTACCAATTTTATTAGTAATGTTTATTTATTTGGTTAACATAAACATATACTACATATATATTACCCGAAAAACGCAAGGAAAATTTAAATATATAGGTAAGAATTGAAATTCATAATTCAACTTTCCGACATTTACCTTGGCTCCTTTTAGGCTAACATCTAAAAAAAATTAGTATCACATTAATAAATTAGTTTTGAAAACTTTCTCGCCGTTTCAACCGGTGCATAGGAGGACGCATGAGTTAATCTGAATTTTTTCATTTAATTGTTTTCCACGGGCATTTCTCAAGATTTTCTAAGCTTTGCAAGTCTTAGAATATATTTTGTTTCTCTTAAAAATTACAATTTAAATAGTCGAGGGTCACTAGTTGTATATTCGTTATAACACAAAATTCTTGCAATTTCTTGATGACAAGTATAGTCTCGTTAATCACAGTTAACGCTCAAGTAACTAACAGTTGCAAAATGAACAACATATTTGATAATTTCATATAGAATCATTCACAGCTGCAACTCATATTCTCAGCGTAATATAAATATTTGAGAAGAATCCCAAATAATACCAAAAACAGTAATACATACATTTTTAGAAAACTTTAGAAACAAAAACATTAAGGAGATCAATATTATACAACGCATAAGCTTTTTTTTAAATTTTTTTTTAATTATTTCTTGTTTTATTAGGCAAGCAAAAAATGCGAAATACTAATGCAGGGAAATAAATATATTTTTAAGAAATACGATTTCAAATTACTCTTCCGTATCTCCTTCTTAAGCATCTCTATTGATTTTTAAATTTTATTCATTAGTTCAGCTATAATCTAGTAAATAAATATAATATTTCAGTAAAGGCTATTTATACCATAAACTAATGCTAATGTCTCCATAAAATGTTAAGTGTTGAAGTATAAGAAATAATTTAGTTAGGAATATACATCCTAACTATTAGTTTAATGCCTTTGATATGGCTTTATAAATCCTTAGTGCCAACACTACTTCGACCATTTGTATAATGATGAAGAATATCTATCTTTTACGCATATGAACTCGTTTCTCATTTACTTGTATACACCATATTCTTATCATTTTAGCTATATTACGACTGACACGAAAACTTATATCATGTAAAGACCATTTACCATGAAGCCATTCTAATGTTCTCATTATATAAATCACAGATATTGTTTTATGGACGCGTTATTCTCCCATGCAAGCTCCTTGAATCCATGATTTGCTAAAACGCATATATTTATTTGTAATCTGTGCCTGTGATATTAGGTTTTAACGTTATTATTTTATACTACAATGATATTCAAGCATTTTTTTCGTACATAGTTTATACAACTTTTATGTATTTTAAACCAAGCAGAAAAGCCTCCTCTGGGGAACTTAAAAACAATTTAAGTTAATGCTACGTACATTTAAAAAAATAGCTACGTAACTTTACATAAGTTTTCCTTGATAGTCAATTTATGCATATTTGTAATGTAAAAGGAGTAAATTGGTAAGCTTGCATTTTCTGAAATTTGATACGCGATTTGCAAGTCAGTTCTGCAATAAATAAACCATTACGTTTTTCACAACTAAGGGAAACATTGTCTCCCATTTTAAAATTGATGATTATAATACTTAGTTAAAACCTTATCTGCTTTTATACTAAATGTCAAAGCAAAACGTATGTCGAAAGCAATTCCGTAACCGAGAATACTGAGGAAAAATTCTTAAATTAACTGTAACCAATGATAAAACATATATGAGCAATATTCTTATTCTTATAACTAACTGACTCGACTTGCAGTGTCGTGTAACAATATAACACAATGTTTTCTTTCATGTTTTACGTTATTCGTTAACTATAATTTTGTTCAACAAGAAAGTGCATTTTAACGAATGAAAACAAATGTCTGATATAATTAAACATTACTCCAAATTGAATTGACGCATTCATAAAATAATTACAAAGTGCTATGCATTTTTCTTATAATTTTTATTTATTTTACATCTAGAAAACAAAAATTATAGGAAATAAGCTAATATTTGCTTTTAGCAACCTTACGGCCCTGCAATAGTTAATTCTGAGGAGCCAACAATGAGGTGAATTGCATAGTATATTTTATATGCTCGACTTTTGTTATGTGTGGAATACCATACGATAACTAGAAATTGGAATTAATGGTGATTTTATAATATTTTAAATGGCAATCTTATATCATTCATGCTAACAGAATACTCTTTTTTTTAAATTTGGTAAAACAGATATATCTGAACGCATTGCATTCAGTGAGGAATTCGTAAATGTAAGGGAGGAAAGTTAATGAAAAAAAAAGTTCGCTAAAATATATTTAATGAAACTCTTAGAAATATTAACTATGAATAATATGTATTTATCATAAAATAAAATATATAAAAATAATATAATTTTCCTATTATTTAATTCCATTAAATTCGCATAACGGCTCTCATTTTAATGCTTTACTATACGCTTTCAAAAGAAACATGTTAAAGTTCTATACATTTATCTTATTCCTAATTATGCAAAACAGAAACTAGTATATTAAAAATAATTGAGGTATTGATTACAATCTTAAATTGAAATTTATTTTTTTATTAGTGCTTTGCCTCAATAGGCATTTTAGGCACTTTGAATTAAAGAGGAATTTAACAAATTTGTTTATATAAAAACATATGAGCCTTAATGTACTATTAAGATAAATTTTATTTTAATGCATTAGGTAAATTTAACCTTTAAAATGCTCAAAAGTCTATTAATTGATGCTTTCTAAAATAGTATAATTCATTATAACCTTGCAGTTCTAATGATATTTAATTTCAGAGTATTGTTTATATCTTATATCATAAGCGCTTTATGAATAATCCAGTTCTATTGTCTAACCATATTTTAAATCAATAATTGAATAATATCATAAAACATTATCAATTACATTTTCTTTATTTACTGTATTCAAAAGGAAAGACTAAAATTAGTATTTCTCTTTAAAATAATCTTAAAATATATTGTTACATTTATAAACTGTTTATTTTCCGTCATTATTCTATTATTCCAACTCACCAGACAGAAAATTTTTCAAAAATGTCACTCATTGTTATTATAATTTCTAACTTGAAGAACAACAATAACTTCATATTTATTATTCTGAAAGCAATGTTAAGCTATAAGAAATTCAGAAACCCGTGTCACATTATTTTTAAATTGCATCAGAAAGAATTCTGCTGGAGCGTTTTTGAATTTCAGAACAAAAAGTAACATACTTTTGTCTGTCTTTGGAAATTACCGTCATGTGTGTTAAGATCATTAATAATTGAAAAACTTCCTGTTGCGTAGATTTTCTGTACATAACTCTTTTAAAGTTTTAACCTTGTTCTAAAACGCTGCATCTATCGCTTTGTTACACGCCTAGGACTTCATAAATAAAACATTTTACCCCCATTAGTTTCAAGTATCGCATAAAAATTGACTTTTTCAAATGCATTGTTATTAATTCATTACATTTTCTTTTCTTTTCTCTTTTCTTCTTTGAAAGAAGCCTTAGAATTTGTATTAAAGGAAAAATAAAAAAAAAACCATACCGTCGAACAAAATTAGGGCTGAACAAAAATGAAATGGAAATTAATTTGACCGATAGCGATCCACCACAAAGACCATTCATTGCCATTCGGAGTAGAAAAATGTAACTAGAAAAAAATGGAAATGAAAAAAGAAAGTTTTTTTGTGCGATGATTGCTAAGAAAAATTACTAATGGGAAAAGAGATTAGGTTTTAATTGGATATGCATTTGTAAGTGAAAAATTAGAAAACTTCCAAGAACTTTTAGTAGTTTTATGTATTCCAGATTACATAAGTAACTATGCAAACAAATTTAAATCTTTGCTGTCAAATTTCTTAGAAATGAAGTTTTAATAATAATATCTTGAAGCCGAAAAACAGTTAACGTGTTATTTTTGAATTAAAAATGCAAAATGCTTTAAAGTACTTTTGAAACTACATATTCGAAACTGGGTTTTAAAATGTAATAGTTATTCAAAAGCTCCGAAAACTAGTATGATGACGCAGTGTGTAAGTTAAAACTTCCATAAAATGTGACAAAAAATGAAGAAAAATGAATTAAATGGAAATTAGATTATTTATGTTACTTAAAACTGAGAGATTTATTTTTAAATAAAGTAGTTCAATCTTTGCATAGATGTATTTTTTAAAAAACTAATTAGGGAATGTTGAAAATTAGTCAAATAAAAATGTTCGTTAAGGAAAAAGAAATAACGCAAAAAAGCTGGCAATGTATTAAATATGCATGCTAACTGCTGTAATCACTGTGTGTTTATTGTATTTGTTGACATTTTAATCAGGTTATTGAATTTTGTATATCCTTTGAATTTTAAGAATTGCATGCAATTATATCTTAATTTACAATTTTTTTTTTTTTTATTTAGAAAGTCTTTACAGGAAATATTTTACTGCAGTTTTTATCCTTAATTCCTTAAAACAATATTCTTTTGAGAAGAAATATATTTCAAAATCCATAATTCAATACACGACACATTAATTTTTAATTGAATTAAGGTACATATTTTTACGCGTTAGAAAATTTTTTTCAATATGAATTTTCATTTTAATTGAAAAATGCTTCTTTTAGCTCTCTATCTAATAATGTAAGAAAAAAGCAGTTTTACTGAAACGTTTTCTGAAAGTTTTTGTACTTTGCTTTAAGAAATATGGCCGTTTTCCAGAATTAAATTCTTAAGAGGAGAAACATGCTTAAATTTTAATGAGTACTTTTCGAATAAAAAAATAAAGCTTGTCAGGGCACTTAGTTAATATAATTTCATTAGCATTTTACCTAGTAACTTTATTTAGCAAATTTATTTTAAATACAAATAGTTTTAGTAAAACGATACATTTTTCCTATTTATATAGTCGGTTACAAATTTTCTTATATTTTAATCTGATTTAACACATGTATTATAAGCACATTTAAGCTTACATAACGGCTTAAATCTTAACTAATCAACTTGTTTAATTCTGAAAAATAAAAATAAAAAAGATAAATACAATATTGTACATTTTACGTGGTTTTAGTGTACTTTAATAGAAAAAAGGGATAAAATTTTCATATTAATTGTTTCATTTCTATCGTATGCATATATATATACAGAGTAAAATGTTTTATATTATAATAATGTTGCTGTTTATTCATTGAAGTTAGCATTAAATTTATTCCTTTCAACAAATCATTATAAAACCAGACAAAAAATTAGAACAATTATCATGACGTTCGTTTGTCTCATCAAAGTTTGTTTTTTACCTAATCGCTCAAAAAAAAAACTATCCACTGGACATTAAATTTTAATCTCGAAGAAGAAGCGATGTTATGCAAACATCACATTTACCTGAAAGAAGAAGATGCTATAGGATATGAAAAATGATTAAAATTTAAATATAACTGATCGACGCAGGAAGAGGAAATTACATCTCAAACTCTTTATAAAAGGAAAATTACGCCACGAGTTTTACATCCGGGAATTGCGTCTGAATATCGGATGTTTGAGAGAAGATCCAGTAGTGTGTGTTTCATATAAGGAAGACACGCGGATTAATATTTCCTACTCACGTTGATCTTGTCTCAAGGTCATGCGAATATGGACTATGTGTGTTTGGGTTGATGTGTCTACTAAATCAGAGGTCGCCAAAGTGGTGGTCTACGGAGCACTAGTGGTCCGCGAGATAATTTCGCTGGTACCCAAAGTAATTTGGAATATACTTACTCATCACTTTAAGTTATGTTTTAAGATGCATGAAACATAATTCAATTCATAAAAATCCATGGAAAGTTAAGCCGTACTGAATAAGCCGTACTGCTGTAGCTGCATTGTTTTAGCACCTCATCTCGTTTCGCACTCTTCTAATGTTTCACTCTCCTGTATGTCACATATGTACATCAGTTGAAGCATTTAAAGGTTGACTTACTGCAGTGTTCCTCAAACTGTGGGGCGTGCCCCCTGGGGGGCGCGATAAACGTACAGGGGAGGCGCAAGCATATCAAAAATAAAAGATTACAAAAAAAAAAATATTCACTGGAACGAAGTAAAACAAAATACTTTCTGACATAATAAAAAATTATACATTTACACTGATACAATTTATATATCTGCGATATTACGTGATAAAAAATAAAAGCTTCTACTTCAAAACCTCATTTTAGCTATCTTTGATACTGTAACCAAATAAAAAACCTTTTTATTTGATTTGCTGTAATCCCATGATGAGAGATTTTTTTATTACGGTTTCTTTTCAAACCAAAATGAGAAAAAACAAAATCTAGACCCATAATCAAAAAAAAAATTTAGGAAGATAAAAAATTCATCACTGTTATATTATTGTCATCAGCTGTAGGAAGCCGAATGTATTTGCTGCTCTTTGACCTTCGAACTTACTTGTACGGTTAGTTACGTTCCTGCTTTTATGTTTTTGTTTGTTAATTTAGGGAAGTTGTAAATAAACTATTTCTGCTGCGATTTTTCCTTGTAAAATATTTTTAGGATTTTTGGAAAAGCACAGAAAGCCCTTTGAAGTATTACTTGGCCAAGATTTATTTCTGAGTTATTCTGAAACATATAAAGCATAATGAAAAACGTTTTACATAATTTTTTTTGAACATCCATATTGTAATAAATACATTTTTAATCCGGAGCTGTCACGCCGAGCACAGAGTGCACGAAATCGGTAATTCTGGAATAAACTGTTTAATTGTTACCAGTGGCTCTAACACTATCCTTCTGTTTGACAGTCTTAACGTGTGAACTAAAATATATTTGTCACATATCTCCCTCTTTTTTGGGAGTGACGAACGTTTTTTTTTTACAATCTTAAGGTACTTGTTTTGACAGAGTTCCCGGTGTGATAACTTTTTTCTCGAAATATTTTCTGTGTCCTTGAAAGTAGGTGAGTATATTTTCTCTTAATTAAATTATTCACTGGAATTACGATTTTTATTGTGTACTATAAAAATAATTATAAAAAAAGGATTGGCGTGACTGAACAACCCCACTCGATTTAAAATTGTGATTCAAAAGGGTGTGCTATAAAAATTGTGATTGAAAAGGGGGCGCGATAAAAATTGTGATTGAAAATGAGTCGCGATAAAAATTGTGATTGAAAAGAGGACGCGATAAAAATTGTGATTGAAAAGGGGGCGCGATAAAAATTGTGATTGAAAAGGGAGCGCGATAAAAATTGTGTTAGAAAAGGGGCGCGATAAAAATTGCAATTGAAAAGGGGCGCGATAAAATTGTGATTGAAAAGGGGGCGCGATAAAAATTGTGATTGAAAAGGGAGAGCGATAAAAATTGTGATTGAAAAGGGGGTGCGATAAAAATTGGGATTGAAAAGGGAGAGCGATAAAAATTGGGATTGAAAAGGGGGCGCGATAAAAATTGGGATTGAAAAGGGAGAGCGATAAAAATTGGGATTGAAAAGGGGGCGCGATAAAAATTGTGATTGAAAAGGGAGAGCGATAAAAATTGTGATTGAAAAGGGGGGCACCAGTATTGAAAGTTTGAGAAGCACTGGCTTACGGACATATTGAGTCCAATATAAAATAAATTTAATATACATTCGATCTCAGCTTTTGAAAGAAATGCAGCGCTTCGTCTTACAGTAACAACATTGGATTCATATATCGATAATCTTATTTCAAGTAAGGAGGAACATCCATTACACTAGGAATGCATAATGCCAAATATTTGATATACTTAAACCATTTTTAATTTTTTTTACAGTTCTTGTTTATGTTGTTTATTACATTATAGTTTATTAATTAAGTTTTCATAATTTGAATACAATTAACAGTTTCATTTTGTTAACTAGGTATATTTTATGTGTTCTTGTAACACAATTTTTTTTATAAAAATATTTAACACTTAAAAAATCCTATTAGTGTCCCCCGGGATTTAAATAATGAACTTACTGGTCCGTGAGTTTAAAAAGTTTGGTGACCGCTGTTTTTAATGACATATAAAGTCTCAACAATCTACCAACTTTGAAGGACGAGAGGACAGTCATATTGCTACATTGGCCTTACGCGATCGTACAATCACATTTCGAACCTTGATTCAGGAAGTGAACTTGTTTGCAGTTCCACAAATATCCGCAGACACCTAATTTGTGTTCATTAGAATATTAGTTTTGCTTAGATGAGATAAGAATTTAAAATAATGATACTATGTATTACAAATAAATGTACATTTATTAAAGTTAAACGTATACATATATAATTTATACTAGCAACGAAAATACACAATAAAAAGCAGGTAATTATTATTGTTAAGTATATAATTAAAATACCACCATCACATATCTACACATTTTCATTTCTTTTTTAATCTTAACTCCTGCCAGGCATGTAAACATGTATAAATAGCTCAAATTCAATGAAACAATCATTTTTATTCAGTCAACAATTTCGATGAGTTATCCCACTTTATAAAGAACCCAAAGAGTCATTTCATTAAAGTTTCAAAAAGAAAATATTAGCAGGACATATAACTAGCAACATAGTCTCAAATATGTAACAAATTTAATGTTATCAGATATCACTTATTAAATTACAGCTAGAAATAAATACGTGCTATTATGTTTTTCTATTTTATTTTTCTTAGTAAATTTGCATAATATCTCAGGAGAAAAGATTTATTCTTACTGTATACTTTTGATATATAGATTATATTTTCATTTGCAAGCAAATATGAAAAATTCAGAATCTATTCAATAATGTTTACTTTTTCTTAATATATTTTTTTTCTGACGGAGATAAAATAATTCAACTCTTTGTTGAAACAAAGAAATAATTTCTTCTAATATAATTTATGTCTGGGTAAACTTAGACATATATTTATTTGATAAAATGTGTTGAAATGTTAAAAATATAAAAAAAAATATATTAAAACAATAGATCTTGCTTTTTTTTGAAATTCAGATGATCTAATTATCTTATGTATACATGAATATATGTAAAAATATAGTACGTTTAAATTTTGAAGGATAACTGATAAAGTGTACGTCTTAGATTTAATTTTATTTGTCAAACAAGAGAAAAAGTGTTGAAAATTTAGTTACATTTTAACACTAAAAATGCTTAGAGATACTTGAAATTAATGGATCTTATTTAAAATAAATAGTATAAGAATGTGGTAAATCAACATAACAATTTCAGTTAAGTATTTGCCAATTTTAAGGTATCCGACTACGTTCGGAACCATGATTTTTCAAAAGCACATAAATGGATAATTTTTATGATATTAAATGTCACTTAGATTAGAATATATGCCTAAAATTGTTTTAAGGACATTTTGACAAAAAATATTTATTTAAATACAATATTTTGGCAAAAAATTAACTTAGAATAATCCTTTTTCCCCCAAATGTTCTCCTTTTGTGAAGAATGTTTCTATTATAATAATATTTTGCCTGTATATAGCTCAGACCTCTCTACGGAAGCTGAACTAGAATTTTTGAAAAATATATGACTTAGAAGTGGGTTTATTCATATTTTACGACAACAGAGGGGAACAGTTTTAAGAAAAAAACGTCAATAATTATTATAATTGGTGCTAAATCTGAAAATAGTGTTAATTTTTCAAAAATTCTATTTGAGCCTCTGTAGAGAGGTCTGGGCTATATACAGGCAAAAAGTTATTATAATAGAACCATTTTTTCACAAAAGGAGAGTTATTCTAAGTTAATTTTTTGCCAAAATATTATATTCAAGTAATATTTTTTTGTCAAAATGTCCTTAAAGCAATTTTATGCATGCATTCTAATCTGAGTGGCACTAAATATCATGAAAATTATCCATTTATGTGTTTTTTTAAAATCACGGTTCCGATCATAGTCGGATAACTTAAGGTAGCATTAATGAAATAATATTAAAATTGAAAATGATATTAAATATTATTTTTAAATTATAAATAGAATAAGGGAGTTTCTTCTAAAATTGATTGAAAACAAACTTAATCATAATCATTAGATGTGTTTTAAATTGTTGGAGAGGCATTTTTCAGGCTGTGTATCAATGATATTTTCAGCGTGCATTATCGACAATTGTGTTTCATTCCGACGTCTGTCAATTCATTTTTGAAATCCATTCGTAGCTTTTGGCATATTGTCAATAAACTATCTGTAGTGAAACTGTGATCAGTAGAAACACCTTTAAGTCTTTTTCTTTTTTAATATTTTTCAGCATCTCATACATTCAGTAGTCTTAGAGATATATTGTTTGAGTTATATAAATAAAAAGTTATAGTGTTCCATTTTTTTGTAATTTGTATGTTTTAAAAAAACAAATAAATTTATTATATATTTATATTGTAATGATTTCAAATATTTTTAAATCTTTATCATTTAATAGTTTGTTACGTTCATATACTATCAACTAAAACCTTTTGCTGGGTCATTATCGATTAAAATACAAGTGTGTAATAGTATATTTAAATGAAATAATGAAATTCTTAGTTTCAGTATATATATATATATATATATATATATATATATATATATATATATATGTGTGTGTGTGTGTGTGTGTGTGTGTGTGTGTGTGTGTGTGTGTGTGTGTGTTTAAGGGTATTTAAATTATATTAAAAAATTAAATTTCCTACCTAGCACATACCTCATATTTTTCATTTGATCTTCAAGAATCAAACTAATCACAAATTTATTTCTTCCGAACATATGACCTATTTAATAAATATGTCTAATTCTAGATCGTTATATTTAATAGCCCTATATGCCAGCATTAACTTTCAAGTATACTCATAAAATCCACGATACTTACCGCATCTGTATTTTAAGTGGTAACCCACTTAGATTTTCACGGTGACGTAATTTTTTGCTCTCTGCTCCTAGTGTCAGAATATGTCTAACTTTCATCAAATAAAGATCCTTTTTTTAAAAAATTCAGTCTGATTCTAGCTTTAAAACATGTCATATATATATATATATATATATATATATATATATATATATATATATATATAACATGTTATATATATATATGACATGTTATATATATATATATAATAAATCGTAAAAATTTTTTATTTAAAATAATATTATTTTTAAGAGTATTTATAGGGTTCACATAGTAATCAATTATTTTTTTATTTTTTTGTGAAATTACATATAAAAATTACATTATGGAAGAAATTGTATGGATCAATATAATACAGAAAACAATTAAAAATTAATTGACATGTGTTTCGTCTCACAATAATTTTAATTAGGATAAGAAGCATGACGTTAATATGTATGTGGGTGTGCGTGTGCAGAGTTCTCTAAATTAATATTATTTCCTAACTTATTCAAATTTCCATGTCTCTTGAACCATTTTTATAAGCATGAATGAGCAATATATGACAGATATGACAATGACTAGATTATTTTTAAATGTTATGTCAAAAAATTTGTAAGCAATAGCAACACAGCTTATTGTGTAATTTCAGGATTTAAATGAAATTTAAAGATGTTAAGGATAAATAAGTAATAAATATAAAATTGTACAGGGGTAATATAAAATACTTAAACTTTTATTTTTAAATATTCATCAGAAAATTTGTTTTTTTAATGTTTTTATATATGTAGTTTATACTTACATAATAATTAGTATGTAGTTGAAATAAAAAGAAAATGCATATTTAATCCAAAATGTATTATAAAATCATTGAAATTTTCTGGATAAAAATGTAGTTTGTTTATTTAAAAAAATTACTACAAGATGAAAAATCTATATCGTGAGAAGGAAGTTCAATTCATTATTTTTAAAGAGATTATTTGCTTATGTTTTTTTTCATTTTGTCTTATCTCTTATCACCATAACATGGTTAAACTTAGATATTTATATTATTCTTTGTATTTCTATATTCAGGAACAAGCAATATAAAAGCATAAACATATTTTCTGTCTAATTTGAAATTACCATTCAAATTATAAACAGTGATGATTACTAAAGTACCTCCCATGACTAGATACTCTAAGTCTGACAGTAAATAATTTATGCAGAAATTATGAACTTTTAGAAAGATACAATTTGCGATAACACTCACAACATGGATTTGTGTGTTGCATATGAATACATACATAGTCATAAATAATTCTTACTTCACTACCGTTTTACATTTTTACATTCATAAAAGGTGCCGAAAAACATGTCATCTAAATTTTATGATCATTTTCTCTCTATTGGGAATATTCATAATTTCTCTCTCCAAAACTGTGACATGTCCTCTGGGTGTTCCCCATTTTAAAAAGTTACCTTTCTAGTCAGAAAACAAAACCTAAATGTATGTGATTTATCGAATGGAAGCAATCCCCTTAAGATTACATTTTGCATGTAATTCAGCTTCGATAAGACTGCCATTCAATGTAGAACTTTTTAACGAATAGCGTGAAGCAATGCATTAAGAGATTAGCATTTGCTCGTTCAAAATGTCGTCGACCTGGGCATGTATAGGGTGGCGATGGTGGTTGCGGACTTGTCAACATAATTTGTAATTAAAGCCCCTTTGTACGTTCTATCCCCCGGGCTAGTCTGCCTTAATAAACATTGGCATTGCCCTAGACGTCGTTACGCTGCGTATCATCATTAGAATATCACAGCTTTCAGCTGAGCTGCCTTTGGCTTCGATGTTGTGTTAAACCTAATGGCATGGTAGTCCTGAAATTTGAACCACCTGCAACAATAAAGTGGTTTATGGAGTTGTTCATGGGAAACAGGTACATGAACATAAACGTGTTTTTAAACTAGGACTTGTGGAAGAATAGGGAAATTACTTAAGGAAGTATATTTAAACTTGAAAAAAAAACTAAATGAAATGAAATTGAAATAAATATATGTATTAATATGTCCTTATTTGTACATCGATGGTTTTCATTAAATCATTCACTTATGTTTCGTATTGAAACCATTTTTAAAGCAAGTTTTATGCATGTAATTATGGCAAAAATTATTGCAATTAAATATTACAAGCTATATAATTAAAAAGAGAGAAATTAAATATCAAAGAAATATATCGATTGATTATTGTTTTTAAAAACGACCTCTTGATATTTCTAATTAATTTACAAAAATTAATATATATACAAAAACTAATATATCAGTAATCTCAAAATTAGAATTATACAAAAAACAAAATAGATCTTTCTATAACTGCTTCTAACAATAAGTGCATTCAAATTTCCTTTAAGTTTATTGCCAAATAAAGAATCTGTTCAAAATAGAATCGATGTTAAAGTAATATAGAAATAAAAACATTTTAAAAAAGTTTTGTAAATATAAAACAGTAGTTACCTATTAAAACTTCACTAAAATACTTACTACTTTAATAAAAAATAAACATTTTTTTGAATTGATATATATATATATATATATATATATATATATATATATATATATATATATATGCCCATGACTATGTATACAAAATAATCGGTGTTTTTGAGAGGCAACAGGAAAACAACCAAAAATTTAAAATACCTAAACAGTAGTTTCTTATCAAATTGTTAAAAGTAGGATGTGGTCTGTGTGAAAATACACCACTAAATTATCTTTATTCGGAAACAAAATGGGTAAAATGTCAGTTTTTTTAATTTATGGAATGAATGAAAATAATTTAGATGGATAATTAAAACATAATTATATGTTCATCTAACCGTCATTTTTTCCGACCTGAAATTAAGTCAGCCTAATTACCTCACTTACGTAAACTAGTTCATGATGGCTCGAATGGGAATAGGTATTACGTTTTAATCTTAAATTCTTCTCAAAAATATATTGTTTGGATTCTAACTTTTTAAACTTGTAGATTTTTTCTCCTTAAAAATATTTAATAAATTATTTGACTGATTCCGATCTATCCATTTAAATGATAGCACATAAATATATATAATTCTTTATTAAAGATTATAATTTTAATAAATAACTTGCATAAAAAATAACTTAATAAATGGATAGATTGGACATATTAAAAAAGATGTAAGATTATTGTGTGACGAGAAAGTGGTATTTTTCTCAAGTTTAAATTGAATGGCAGGTGGGTGGTTCAGTGACTACATCTGGAGCTTGAAAATTTTTCTTAAGTAATCAGAAGACATTTTAAATATATAGAAAATAAAGAAAGTGCCGAAAAAGGTGTACCACATTTGTTAAAGCCATACGAACAAACTGACTGTGTCTCATAGATAAAGGAGTGTCATCAACTTCTATTAGAAGTAATCTGAATAATGATGTCGTTTCTGTCGGCTCTAGAACAATCAGAAGATTATTAGCAGAAGTTAGATTAAGAGATATAATTCTTTGAAAAAAACCTCATGACACTTTATATTAGAGCAAAAAAGACTACAGAGCGTAAAGAAATACAATAACTGAACAGTAATCACAAGTTATGTGGGCCATGCAACTAAGATATCGTTATTCGGTTGCAATGAGAGAAAATATGTAAGAAGCAAAATAGAAGAAAAGTTATATCCTGACTTTATGCAGACAACTGTTAATAACTCCATTACTAGTAGTTTAGTGGTGCCACCATGCATATCGGAAGACGGGTCACCTTCATATCATTGATGGGACATTGAATGCTATAAAATACACACACACACATTCACACTATTTTAGAATACAAACATCTACCTTTGCTCAGTCATATCTTTCCCAAGAATACTTAATTTATTTTCAGCAGGATTCTGCACCTTGCCTTATAATACGTAATACTTTCCATAGCTATAACAATTTAGGAAACATATAAACTTCTAAGTGCCCAAAATTTCAACCATTACTGTGTATACCGTAAAATCTGGCTTATAATGTGCACTTTCAACACAAAAAGTAAGATCTAAATTTACGGGTACTTGTTATACTCTGGGTACAGAACTGTCAGCTTTAAAAGTAAAAAAAAGATATAGCTTAAAAATTTAAACTTCTACCCGATCGAAAATACAGTTTATTTAAAAGAAATGACAAACCTTATGAACTTAAATAGTTTAGTTCTA
The DNA here is from genome assembly GCA_019973935.1 of Trichonephila clavipes. Lineage (NCBI taxonomy): Eukaryota > Metazoa > Arthropoda > Arachnida > Araneae > Nephilidae > Trichonephila > Trichonephila clavipes. Next base: position 1,111,849 of record BMAU01017756.1, on the reverse strand, counting down.
GAAATGTATCGTTTTTTTAAATAATGGGATAATACCTCGACTAAATGACTTCAAAACATATGATCATTGCGTATGTATATTTTCGACTTCTTCGTAAAAAAGTGGGTACGCGTTATATAGCAATTATACCTTAACACTGAAAAAATCCAGCTTGAAAGGAAAGGTGCGCGATATACTCTGGTGAGACTTATACACTGAATTTTACTGTTCAATTAATATATTTAGAATTAAAAAATGAGAGTTAATTATAAAAAATTTTACTTATCTTAACGAACTGAAATCAAACCGACGTATTGCATCTGATTTGTTGATATCCTATTGATGATCTTAAGCAAATGTGTACGTAGATGTTTCTCATAGTAGCTCACAAAATGTAATTTAAACATTCACTATCAACTGAGATTTCATTTACAGCACTCTCTGCAAACTTGTTTTACTTAACTTTAAATAGTAAAAATAATTCGCTTGCGTCACAGATCCTACACGGAAAGAGATTCTTAAAAAAATCAAACATTTCTTGAAACCTTTTCCCCTTGAAGATAATTATTAGAAATGAACAAAGGTAACCAGTTACATATGGGATTACTAGAACTTCCAATAATATCGAAAACAGGTATCTATGACAAATTGATCTACTCGATATATTTCCTTTTTTACTCTCCCTTCTCCGTTCTCTTTCGCATGTTCCTCAACGAATCTTCAAATCGCCTAAGAGGACACTTCCTTAGTCGACGTGACGCACAAGTGAATATTTAGTGTTGGAAAGACAATGATGTAGTAAATACAGGTCATAAAGAAAACACGTATGCTGGCAATCTACTATTCAAAGTTCCAAATCGAACCATTATGAGGACTTTAGTTTTGACGGGAATATTCAGCCAAGTTTTTTTATTTCAAGTTTATTCTAACACGTGAAAATTTAATTTGCTGCTCCTAAAACAATTAAGAGGACATTTATATTCTAAAAGAAATATCATTATTCATATTTGTAAGGCAATGAAAGTAGAAAATAAGCTGCTACTCGTCATTGTTCCATTTGATAAACATGTTGTAAATCATATATCCTTTCATATATTCTATCATAGCGCAGTGTTTAAAAAAGTTGAATGAAACTTTATGAAGCTGTAATTCATTGCCATATTACTCGAAAAATTTTTTAAGTTTAAAAAAATCTATTTTACTTGCTCTATGAAATTTTAAAAATTAAACTATATGTTATAACAAACAAGCTATGTGCTTCATTCAATGAAAAAGAAACCCATAGTAAAGTTAAAACAAATTCAATTATATCTTTATGAAAAATATGAATAGAAGAAAGCTATTTACGTTTTATAAAAAAATATCCAATGCCAGCATGCGTGAATCAATAAAAACAAAAAAATAAAAACATATTTTAATTGAGTAAAAGTAGTTAAGAATAAGCAAAAATAGAAATAATGTAACAAAAGCTCCTTGATTAAAGAGTCAATTCAGCTTTAAAACCAATTTCTTAAATCAGAAATTGCTTCGAAAATAATTATGCAAAAACCGAATATAGATTTGTGATTAAAAGAAAAATGTCAAATAAAAAAAATCAATCCCAAATACATTTCACGCTACCTCAATTATTAAATTTTTCAAATAAAAATGCAATCCCTACGAGAAAATTGATTGTGAAATTAAAAAAATAATAATGCATTAAAAAAGTCAATTATATTCTTATCGTGGAGTATTCCGAATTATGAAGACCAGCTTTTTTAATTCATTTGTGTTATTCAAATTCTTCCCAGCAACGTACTGGTTTTTATCATTGTCTTTTTTAATATTATTTTTCTCCTTGCAAGATAATAAATTCTTTCTTCCCTGAAAAACCAATTAAAAACGAAAAGTCAATAGAAAAAAAATATCAACTTATTAAATACTGAAGAACTCAATAATAAGCAACAACAGAAAAGTACAGAATAGTTATCAATTTCTTTGCTTTTATATTTAAAAATAGAACGGTTACAAGTAGACGTGACTGTTGATGCATTGTTGCGCGTATTTGCTATTTTTTATAATTACTAAGCAATAAATACTTATAGAAGTATTGAAGTATGTATTATTAATTATTTCATAATTAAAACCTGATTTGAACGATGGACGCAACTTATCCTTAGGATGTGATTACTGGTTCAATTATTAAAATAATTATTTAAATCATAATTTAAATTTATAATCTGTTATTTTTTTCTTTCGTAGAATTTTTTTTTTCTCATTTGTTTATTACATTTCTATATATTTTTGTAATAAGGAATAATTCAAAATCATAGTGATTGTAATTAACTTAAAGAAAGTAAAAACGTAATTACTGCCGGGATCATGAACATGTGTGGCCTTCTGTGTACTAAAGATTTCAACTACACAAAATAAATCATCAAGGAAAATATTGATAGCAAAAAATCTAATACTGGAATACTCAGAATTCCCTCCAGGATTTCGAAACTCTGTAGTAAATAAAGTAAGACGAATATGGCAAAAATAAGCATTTGAAAGAAAACAGATATAATTCAAGATTTATTTAAGTACTTTACAGGTGGTCTATGTGGGAAACCTTGGTTGTGCGGCATACATCAAGGAAACAGTATAATTTGTGCCACACTCTATTCAATAATGTATTATATAAGTTATGGACGCGTCATCCTATCATGCATTTTTCTACAATCCGCTTCAAAAGGTATGAGAAAACTTAGTCTTATGTAAAAGACTAAGTTTTAGATTACACGGATGGCACTTGTCTTCAATAACGTTGATAATACCTTGTTGAGTAGAGTGTGATAGAAACTAAACTTAAGCATTGATGTATTCCATGTAACAAATGTTTTACACATTTAACACTTATTAAGTATGTAAATAAATCTATGCTTCTCAAACTTTCAATGCTTGCGACTCAATTTTGAACCATAATTTTATCGCCCCCCTTATACAATAACATTGTATTGAATGCAACAATGATGCACTTTGACGCTAAAATTGACATATAATCTTAATTATAAATTATAAAGATAAATATCATAATTCATACATGTAACTTTTAAGTAATGAATATTTTAATTGTTACTTTTAAGGTATCCGACCACGTTCGAAATCATAATTTTGCAAAAGCGTACAAACGAATATTTCTTTTTATATTTAGTGCCACTTAGATTAGAATGCTCGTATAAAATTATTTTAAGAATATTATTACATTTAAAAATTATTTAAATGCAGTATATTTTGGCAAAAAATTAACTTAAAACGAACTATTTTCAAAACATTCTTCATTTATGAAAAATGCTTCTGTAATAATAATATTTTATATCGCTAAGACTTCTGCAGAGACCCGGAAATAAAACATTTGAAAAATTGACACTATTTTCAGATTTACTACTAATTCAGCTTTTCTCAAACTGTGGGGACGCCCCCCTTGGGGGGCGTGACAAATCTACAAAGGGGGGGGCGATCATATTGAAAAGTCGAAAACAAAAGATTATTTAAGAAAATGATTAATTTACTGAAAGTAAGCAAACAATACACATTCTGACATAATCAAAAATAAAATTATTTATTTACACTGATGTATTACACTTATAAAAGTATCAAGGCTAACAGAGAATGTATTTTATTATTTAACAATACTAACAATAAGTTAAGAACAAGTTTAATAATTACCAGTGAACCCATGGTATTCTAATACATAAAATTACATACAAAAATTAACACTTATCTTTATCATGTGTGCAGTTTATAATGAATCCCTTAACTGTCGATTAAAAGTTACTTGATTCGCTTCCCAATACCAGCTTCCAATGTGCTTCCCAATGTGTATGTGATATATTGGGGGAATATAAGTAAGTAATTTCTAAATAGTTTAATGAAATAAGTAATTTATAATTCTAATTTAATAAAATAAGTAAATTCTTCGCAAACATTGTGAAGATATTTTTGTTAAATTCCAAAGCCTTCAGAATAATTTTATGAATAACAGTGCACAGAAAAGCTCATAAGAATTCGGAAAGACGTATATATACGTCGGGGGAAATATCGCTTTGGCTGAGCGAGGCGTGTATATACGCCTGTGGCACTTTTGAGGTTAAGGTCGTATCGTATAGTTTTAGCATTGAAGTATAGTATTATTGAATTCAATACATTGCTATTTTATGAGAGGGGCGATGAAAAATATGAATACATATTGAGTCATGAACATTGAAACTTTGAGAAGCACTGTACTAATTGAAATAATTGCCGTTGTTTTTTTTATTAAAATTTATTCACTCTAATATACTAAAATATGGACAAATCTACTTATAAGTTATAAAATTCAAATGTCCTCGTTTAGGTTCTTTACAGAGGTCTGTGCTGTATACAGGCGAAATATTATTATATAAATATTTTCCATAAAAAGAGAGAATGTTTTAAAAATAGGTGATTCTATGTTCATTTTCTGCCTAAATGTTACTTTTTAATAAATTTCATAGTAAAAATATAGTTTTGAACCAATTTCATACTTGTATTTTGATATAAGTGGCACTAAATATTAAATATATATATATATTCGTCTGTACGCTTTTCAAAATCGCGGTTCCGAGCGCAGTCGGATGTATTATGTAATAGGAGATAAATATTGTGTTACTTTTTTATTTCTAACTTTAAAATTGGGACAGATTACAACACACATACATCGTGTATTTTATTTTTTATTATATCATAATGTACTTCGTTTTGCTTTATTTAATAATTTTAAGAAAATATTTTTTTTTACTTTTTATAATCTTTTTTTTACTCCTCATAACCCTAAGTGGGGGTGGAGCAAAATCACGCACGCGTAGGGTTATAATGATGGGGGTGGGGTGTTGCACCCCACACTTTGAGTATCAATGATTAAATAGAACTTGAATTGTTTGTGCATGCTTCCGAATATTCTTTTTTGCTGTATTCGTCTTAGCTTTTACTATAGCGCTTCGAAACCTGGGCTGTACGACAAGTTGAAAAAAAAATTCTATATAATGGACTTCTAGTATAATGTGTTAAAATAAAAACGCTTTTCTCTTAAATTTGCGTCACATTATTCGATGCATCTTCATATTTTTCTCCAAGTATATGAAATCATCAAGTTTTGCAATTTAAAATTATTGTATCATGTTTTTATTGAACATAAAATGTCACGTTTACCATACAGCCCCATAAATATTTCCAGTACATTTTTCCATCAATTTATTACATAACATCTATAACTATTTTTCTCGTTATTACTGGAAGTGGGATCCCGAAAATCCACTTGTCGCTTCGAAAGAGTTTTTCTTCGGACATGTGAAAATAGGATTATTCCAAATCCTCTTATCCTCTCTTCTTCTTTCCTTATACCTTCCCACTTATGCAACGTCACGATTTGGATGCGCACATTTGGAATGGATTTCTTTCAATCTTCGAATGCAGGATTCGCAAAGCACAAGGGAGTGAGTCAATCTCTGTTTGGACGGATTCTTAAGAAAAGCAAATGGGGCTTCGAAATGATATGTTATACTTAAGTTGGTAGAAAAGTATTCGACAGATGTTTGTAATAAATTTAACTGTTCGGAATGAAATAGCCTGCACATTTGAGGTAAGTAGATCATTGAACTCAAACCTTAAAATATATATCAATATACTATTTTCAATGCTATGATAGGTGTGCTAACAAACTTTCAGTTGTATGTATAATTCAGCAGGAATTCATACTTTAAAATTATGAAATTTGTTAAGGCATCTTACATTTATATTGGAAAATATAGTTTTTGTATCTCCCATAGATTGCTGAAATTTAGTTTGTCTAAACACTCAAATGTTCAAGACTAGAAGTTGATTTATGAAACGTAACATTAATGGATAACATAAATTCGCAATTTCAATCGATATATCGATATTCTATAAAAAAATGAAGGTTAAAAAGAAGAAAAGGGTTGTTGGTTGGTTTTAGCTATTATTTGTTTTATCAAGCATTTAAAAGTTCACAGCGAAGTTTGAATGAAATTTAATTCTATAACCTATGGGCTTATTGGAATCCAGCGAACAATGTCATATTTTTACAAGACATACTTTCTGTATTGTTCTTACATAGTCTTCACCATAATGCATAAAAAATATATATCTTTAAGAACAAAATTACAAGTGAAATTTATTAACGTAGAAATTATCTTTCAAGGTTGCATTTACTCTCTAAAAAATGACTGTTATCGAACATAAATTGCTTTTTAATTAATCAACAACAATTATTTTCTTATGTAGGGCAGTCAAATTGTGTGAAACTAAATTTGGAGTATTGATTTATTATCAAATAGTATTAGGTACTCCATGCCATGACGATAATCAAAGTAATTTGTAAAAGTTTTAAAAACAATATAATTAATTTTCCAGTCATCGTTATGTTGTCAGTGACCTTGCTCCAGTTGTTGTACGAGCCATGCGGAGGGAGGAAATTGTGAGGAATCCCCAGCCCTTTATACGTCAGTAGGGATAAACTTCCAGCCAAGAAAACTTAACTTACCTCCATAGGTACTTTGACTTCTACTTCGGCAAATTTAATTAAAACACATCGACAAATGGTACTGTAGCCCTGATCGATGTTTGAAGTAGTTCTCGTCGCTTGTCATGACTAGGGGTACAGAACGATGTGCTGAATCATTGGAATAAAGTATCGTATGATAAACGGCTGCACTTTGTATTGCTCTTGCAATCTCAAACAAGTCAACCTATAAGTACCCCAAGTCATGTTGACTGAGATGGGTACAGTAAATCTATACCCTTAGTAATCGTTGCGCCACTGAGTTTAGTTACACACACACACACACACACACACATATATATATATATATATATATATATATATCTTTTGTCAGCACCACATTTTAGTAAACTGAAATAAAATCATAGTATTCTAATATATTAATACTTGAAAGTTGTACACGAATAGCATGGCTATTCGAAATATCATCATCTCAAACTCCACCGTTTTCTATTTTAATAGAAATAAATTTTTTAGAACTTAAATGTGGTAGAGAGAATTTTGAGATATTTCAAATAGCTAAACTTCCCACAAGCTGCAGTCATTTTATCACCGAAAATGTATTTACTTACTGATCATTTAATCATCTTTCTTTATCCATTACGAATACATACTTTTATTAAATTAACATGTTGAAAAAGATTGAATGTGTGCATAGTTAATCGAAGTGTTGTATTTGAGATATTTCGTAATTTCAGCTTTTGAGAAACTCGATATTGGTAAAGAATCTACTACTTAAAACCCCATGAATGATAACTTTTTTATCAAGATCACTGTATTTTCATTAAAAAGTAACCTATTTGTATTACACAAAATTTCGTAAGCTTCTTAAATTTTGTTGTCAACAAATAAAGTATGCTAAAGGCTAAAGGAAGTATAAATAATGTTTGAGGTAAAATTAATTATTTTCCTATGAACATAAGAAAATATTATGAACTCTCGTTAGATTATAACAGAAAATATAAATACACAGTTTATAAAAATTTAACTATCAATTTTTTTTCAAAAAAATATATAATTATCTCAGATAAATTAACTTATTCAATTAGTCTCTTCTTTGTTTGACATAACCCAGACGAAAAGAAAACAAAATGAAATTTCGAGATTAGTTTCTTATTTTTTTAGGATTATCGGCGTAAAAAGAATTAAATATAATTTGTTTTTAAATGTAACTGGCATGTGTTTATTGAACGGAAAAAACTAATTTAAATGATTATTGAAATTTCATTAAATTCGTTTTTAAATATAAAAATAATGTCTCTAAGTGAATTAGGAAAACAGACATTTCAGGGTATGACACAGCTTAATATTAAAAGGTATCTGCTAAAACAAACGAATGTTATCTTCTAGATTTATTTTGAAATTAAGCAGTGGGATTCAAATGTATTAAGAAATTTTGTGTAATTATATTGTATTGTGTAATTATATTGTATTAATTGTCATGAGGAAAAATAATAATTGTTTAGGGCAAATATGTCCAACAAATTGGAAACAGATGAAGTTGTTAAAATTTTAATCAAAAACATAAGAACTATTAAAAGATGAAAAAAGGTCGATAGATAAAAATGCAAAATCATTATGTTTCTGAAGCAATTACAGACTTTTGGCTGTTTTGTAGTGCTTTACAGTAGTGTTTCTCTAACTTTCTATACTTGTGTCCTAATTTTCCTCGCGCTCTCCTCCATATATTAGCAATGCATTGAATTCAATAATAATATACTTTGACGTAAAGCTACAATGCCACTCTAATTATAAATCATACAAATTATCAAGATAAATGATAAATTTTGTATATAATTTTATGATATGCTCGTAAGATCACTGGTAATTATTAAACTTATTGTTAACTTAGTAACGTTAAATTAATTATGAAAGAAATTGTGCAGTACTGATACATTAATATGATTATTATATCAATGTAAATGTGTATTTTATTTTTTATTATGTCAGAACGCATTTTGTTTGCTTGTTTTCAGTAAATTAATATTTTTTTTTAAAAAAATAGTATTTTATTTTCGACTTTTTGATAAGCTCCCACGCCCCACAGTTTGAAAAACACTGTTTTACAGGATGTCAACCTTTATATTGAAAAACGATACGGTTGTTGTTTTCCTTTTAGTCATACATTGCTTGTGGGGAAGCTGGGTTTTAAGGGAAAAGCTCGCTTCCTGCCATGGTAAATAAGATCATAGCAATCCTAGATATGACAGGAATACGAGACTAGCCACTTAATCCCTCTTGGTAACAAATCATGTTTTCAAGGGAACCATTGAGAAGCTCCTGGGATTGAACTATCTGGAAATTTTCACGAGGTTCACTTGTTAGTGGAACTGTTCTAGAGACCGGTTTCTGGAGCGTTCTAAAGCTTATTTGTAACACTTGCGTTTTCCGTTAGTATATATAATCCTTTATAAAATTTCTATGATTCAAGAAGATACGCAAGTTTTTCTTCTTAAATTCATTTGCTCGTCTTTTTTCCATTAATTTGTCGTTTATCATTCATTTAATTGGAGTCGTAAGCTGCTTTCCCCCGCAAATTTGCAGCAATGAAGATATATATCGTAAAATACTTTCGAGCTTCATATTCTGATTTTTAGATATATTCACCGTATAACGTGTACTCCTCTTCTACGAAAAAACCTGAAATGTATGTGTGCAATGTTAGTATGTTTTGAAAAATTTTATTAGTAGTATTAACCGAAACTTTTGAAAAAAAAACCACTACATTTCAAGCATTTTAATCATTTCATTTCATTGGGTGTGTCAAATTGTTTTGAATAAAAAATATTCCGATAAATGTAGAAATCTAATTATTTTTTATGTTTTTTTTTCATTTTAAAGGTATTACTTTTATACCCGCTGCATAACACGCACCCTAAAAGTTCGATCTCATTTTTTTGTGTTAAAAGTGAGCGTTATACGCCGGATTTTACGGTATACATAAATTAAGTTTGATGCCCCCCCTGAGTGGAAGTGTATGAAGTTTCCACGCCGCAGGCCCGGAGTTAAATTCCGGGCATAAGCAATGTAAATTCAGCCTTTCATCTTTTCAGTGAGTTGATAAATGAGTACCAGACTTGTCTGGAAATGAAACACTGGAGGTTTTTGCGTCAGACTGACCACCTGCCCGGAACATCTGCCCATGCACCTCAGCACTCATAGCTAAGTATACTGAGATGGGTACACTAGGCCTTCTCCCTCATGGGCTGTTGCGCCACTGCCCTTAGATCATACATATAAATACATACGTGTGTATGTGTGTTTTTACGACTGTATACATATAATGTGGGTTATAAGAATACCAGAAATCGTTTCATAAAGAAAACAATCTAATTTAGGCACATCAATCTTACGCTTATGTTCTTCAAATTATTTTCATTGAAGGTATTTTACACTTCCTCCTAGCATTTATACAACTTTTACAAGAAAATTAGTACTCCCTTTATAAAAAGCCACATATTATTTATTTTCAGTGTCGGAATTTCCTCTCAGGGATGTTTTTTACTTAGAGAAAAATCAAGTGCCTCACGTAGCCATTCATGAAGAGTATTAACTTAGAAGAAGCACAGATAAGCTGTGTTTCTCCTGGAGCCTGAAAATTACATTGCTGTAAATATATATATAACTTCCAATTATACTGTTTCTCTTGGAGATTTTCCTGAAAACCAATTGTCAGATAAAATGTAATGAATTGATTCAATTTACAGACTGAGAACATTCGCATGTTTACTAATTATGATTCGATGATCCTACATCATGATAAATGCATCATCTTTGGATGTTGAGAACCTGTCAGAAAAGGTGTTTATTTCTGCTGATGTACAGATATCTTGGAAGAGGTTGTATTTCTCCTTTTTTCTGCAAAATGTGCCAATTATTTCATATTTGGAATTCTGTTGAATCTTTATCATCGTTTCCAATTGGGAATCACCAGGATTTAAACAAAAATTAAACCAGCTGCTCTGTTTAAAACTTCGTCATTTTGTCAAAAATGAAATCCTAATGGATCTCAGTTAGACTTCCTTACACAACAGCAACCTGCCGTTGACTAACAATTTCTTCATGCAGAAAAATTTAACACATTAAGCTCATTTTTATACGTGCACTAAATTATGTCATCCAATCTTTCTCTGCTTACGTACGAAACATTTTGATTTTTTTTACTCGTATTTTATGCGCTTCAGTATTTTTCTTTTTACATCAGACAAAATCATTAAAAAATTAATTTTTTTTGGAAAGGGAACAGTATACATTCTACTTTTCAAATAAGCTTTAACTCGCGGTCACTCGCTCCTGTTTTTGCTACCGTCGTTACTTGCAAGGTGAAGAGAACACCCCAAACTTTTAACACGTGTATTTAATTATGAAAATAAAATTAAGTCATTATGATACATATTTATAAAGTACAAGATGTTTTTTGTATTATACAAATAAAATTATTAAATGTATTGCATACAAACGAGACTAACAGTAATTTAAACTATACATACGAAATTTTCATTTTAAAACGCATATTTTTTTTTTTTTCATAAACCAATAAAACGTATGTACCAGTAATATAAATATACTTTATAATTAATGAGATAATGACAGTTGAAAGTAGAAAAATAATATCTTATTTTCCAAACATTCATATCAGACTGCATACATATGCTCAAATTCTCGCGGAAGTTCTCAGCCCCACCCCCAAATAAAATTTTGAACGTCATTACATTCCAATCGTTCGAGAAAGAGGGATTTCATCAGGCCTGAAGGTTCAATGACCTAAAATTTGCAGAGAAAAATAGTGGTTTTACGCATTCTTTTTAGAATCCTGGGAGGATTTTCTTGTTGCTGGGGTGTACAAAACACCCCGCGAGAGTGATCGTGGGTTAAATAATTGGCAGCTATGCGGAAAACAGACATTGGTGAATTAACAATCATAGTTCATATGTATACACAGGCATATTTGATATCTTAAAAAAAGTAGCTGCGATATTCAATACATAATATTGTAACAATGATTATGATTGGTTCAAAAATAAATGGAAATCGTATGAAATATTCATCTTCAGATAAGATGAATTTTAAACACCTGTATATTTCATAGAGTATAAAAAGGTATTGTGGAAGGTTTGTAGGATTATATCAATAACAGGAAAATAGTTGCCGAAAACTGTGAGTATAAGATCTTACATCTTTTAGCGAAGAGAAGTAGGATTTTAAAATGATCTGCATCTGGATATCATAATACAATAACTTTAATCAACATGGTGTTAAAGAAAATATTCAAAAAACATGTTTGGATCACATTTCGGCAATCATTATTTCCTAAGTTGAAAGACACAGTCCTTAAACAGATTGCTTAAAAGAAGTTTACCTATGGCATTTCATCATGCTTAAGTTAGTGATTAAAAGTTTTGTGATATTTCAGATGAAGACAACAGGGTTGTATTAAATAAATGAAAATGTTGTGTTTTCATGGATACGAAAATAAATCTTATACTTCTAAACAAACAGAATGCAAATTAAAAAATTTTTAAAGTGCAGATGTTTTAATCCTGTGCTAATCATAAATTTTATCTAGGCATTTTTTTTCAAAATCAGAAATGGAAAACAAACTAAACATACTGTGCTAGATTTATATGAAACTTTATCAGAAACATTTTGAATTTATCTATTTTTTTGTACCAAACACCATTTTTAGGAATGCTTAATGTTGAAAGAACGTTTTTTTAATAATTTCATCTAAAATTTCTACAATGGAGATGATTAAATAATGATAAAAAATTGGCACTTCATATTTCATTCTTTTACATCTAACATTGTGCCTTACATGTTTTGTTTAATTTGTTATGTAGTGCCGACCGCTATTTCCAAGACACAAAATGACGGTGTTCTGATCTAAACTTTTCTGTGCATTTCTGATGGTGCACACTTTGTTATTGGAGCTAGACTGGCTGTAGATTATCTCGGTTGAAGAACGTTAGAACTAGAAGAAAGAGGATATTCTCTCGAGGGCATTATGAACAGGTAGATACGACTATATATGAATGACATGTATTTAAATACCTATCTTATAATATATAAATAACTTGTAATTATGTTAATCGTGATTAATTGAATTAACTGCAGACTGAATTGGAGTTAGCTGCAGACCCTTCTCTTGCTTTGACGTCCAATTTGCTTCACGGCATTTGTTGTTGCTGTAGTTGTTGTTGTCGTGTCCTTCCCAAATGAAGGAATAAAGTTACAGATACTGAGACAGGTTGGACTGCTTTACGATAGATGGCGGCACCATCTATTCCCATCTCCAAAATTTAGGCATGGAACTGGAGGGAGAGAAATATTCTCCAGCCCCCTGCATCCGTGGTTTCTGCCGCGACCACACATAAGACTTTCGGACCCACTGATTTAACGAGCACGTACTCCGTGTGTACTCGAAGGGTATTTGGTGGCATCGGACATCGAACCCAGGCGTTTCGGTCTGGAGTACAATGCGCTAACCAAGAGGCTAACCACGATACCCATCACGACATTTAATTAATCAATATAAAACAACTTCAGGCTGACTTTTGAGTAATCAAAAAAATACTAGAGAATACCAATTAGACACCATAATAAAACCTAAATACATTTATACATATATTTTGCTAGATATTTTAAATGGTGAACGTTTCCTTCTAGTAAAATTATCTCTCTCTCTCAACACTCATTCCTAAATTCCCAATCCTCAATTCTCATTCCATCTAGTTCTTCTATTTACCAAATACTATGATTTGGCTTCATCGGCTAACTCATTTTCATTTTTTTAAGATCCCCAAATAAACTGGTAAAAAAGTACCACATTTTTATAAATAAATCTCATTTACTGAGAATAAAATTTTATTAACAGTATTATTTTCTTGAACAAGTTACAAAGAACAAAAATTAAAAAAATAACATTTTGGTATATTGCTTTTAACCACACGATTTGTTTACTTTATTTTGAGGGAGTTTTCGTTTGAAGTGTTGAATTTTATATTGTTCAGTGGATTTTATTTAGTAAACAGAATCATAAAAAGTGTTGACAAGAGGTTTAATACTTTATTTTTGTACATTGTATCACAAAGATTAAACTCCCATTTACGTTTAAAAACAAGTTTTTTCGCCGCATGAATCCTGGAGAAAAAGCATTTTAAAAAGTAATTTTAATGTATTCTTCTTTATATCCTCCCTTCAAAGGTCTATTAACGTCAAAATTTGCGATGCTAAAATGTCAATTATAATAATTAGAAGAAAAATTGTGATAAGTCACCATAAGAAGAAACATATTATGCATAAACATTTTTGATAGATATAGAACAAGTTCTGCACGTGGCTGACATAAACACTTTATGCTAAAAGTATTGCGAAGTTAATATTTTAAATAAAAATTAAAACCAGCCAAAATTTTTAATGGTGCTTCACTCTGGAAAATCACAACTTATTAAAAAAAAGTTACTTGGAGATAACCTCTTTAAACTTCAAATTTATGTTTTAATCAATACTTTATGTGAAAAAAGGCGTCATTTATTATTAATAGCATTTTAATAATGTCATTGAAAAAGAAATGAATACTCATTGAGCCGTATTTTTAAGTTAGGCAAAAAAATATACAAAATCAATATTTCTAACAACGTTAAAAAAGGGAAAATATTAATATTATTTATTCTCATTAATATTAATTCTTTAAAAACAATTTACTTATTCATTAAAAATACATCGTTCAACAAAGTAAGAAAAATATAAATGTTATTGAAAAAAACATCCATACATAAAAAAATTTACTTACTGTTAATAGCTAATGCCAAACTCTATTTTAATTAACATAAAAAACTACATGCCTTATTAATATTTATTTTCAAAAAATTAGCAATTTTTAAAAAGAATAATATTATATTTATGCCAATGTACTTTAATGTGTATATAATCAGTACATTTCTACCTTTTTTATGTATTATAAGTAGACCAATTTGTTTAAAAATAATGTATCAATGCAATAAAAATAGCATAATGCATGCGTATAAAAATATTTGGTAAGATCATGACTTTCTTTTTTATTGAGTTTATCCTTTAAGAACTTACTCCATATTTACGATAGCCATTTTTTATAGTGAATTGTTTAATATATTAATGAGATTATACATGTACAATGTATAGGCTTAAGTCTTTTTCAACTATGGTTTATTTTCTACAATTTGCTTCTTGTACTATTATGCGTACATTTTCAGTTGAAGGGAAAATTTTAGATCCGGTGATAACCTTAGAAAATAATGCTATTTTTTCAATTGACAAGTCCATTTTGGTCAATTGACTTTATATGTAAATTAGCTTGTGGTTCTTGGTCTTCGGTTTCAGAAATGTTCCTTTCTCAGTTATTTATGATATTTAATATGACATCACAGTTCTTCTTCTTATTATTATTATTATAATACATGAAGCCTAGTTATCTAGCTAAATAAAAGAATTTGTTGAATGGCTATAAAACTATGTTTAATCCTACCCATGTTTTAAAAACAACATTACAACATTAAGTGCATTGAGCTATTTTTGACTGCATTTAATAATTTTAAGAATACTTAATTTTGAATGAACAATAAAAAAATACTATATTAATATTTTGTAAATCAAACTACCTATATTATAAAAATAAAGTTAATTTCACATATTAGTAAAATGCTAATGCTAAAATGTGTGATAACCTCTCCTTCATGAAAAGATTAATTTGCGAAACAAATTATTTTGAAATATACGATGAAAACAAATAAGTAAATATTTGCGTACTCTTTAAATTTTTTAAGTAATCAAGTCTACAAAAGGACAGTGCTAATTACAGCTTTAAAAATAATTACTGAATTCGCTTGTTTAAAACATTTAAGCAAAAAGAGGAAAATAAACTTGCAATTTAGCTCTGCAAAGATAAACGTTTTAACCGATTATATTTGATTAAGAGCAAAAAAAAATTCTTATTCTATAGTTTTTATTTTATTAAAAAATTATTTTCCTTAAAGAAAAGTCTTAGACACTATAAAAATATTCTGGATATTTATGTAAATAAATTATAAAAACAACTCTACGATTAAGGGCAATTACAATGACATATCTTATAAATTGAAGTAAAAAAAGCCTTCTTATCAGAACAATTTCATATTTAATCTTATTTTTTAAAATGCCCAGCATACTTTATAAGCAAGGTAATTTGATTATACAGGATATAATACCTTTGGAAGCATTTAAGTTTATTTCAACACAAAAAAAAATCCTTCGATTGAGGGAAATATAGACAGATTGTTTTCTTTATTCGAATACAAATACATTTTTAACATTGGTTAAATAAATAAAACAATGATTGTGCTTCGTTAATTAAACCCTCTTGTACTTTCTAATAATCCTTTGAAAGATCAAATGAGCCCTATAAATCGATTTTTTTGTATTAAATAACTAAATTTAATTCTAGTATGAATTTTCATTCATCTTAAGGTTCATTTGAGCTATAAAAAAGTATTCAAATGCATTTTTTATTTAATAAACATACTCTTTCAATTCCAAATTAAAATCCAAACAATTTTAATTGCGTTTTTTTATAAGGAATTCAAATTAATAGTGATGATCCGCGCGCGCGCGCGCGCGAAGAAGCGATACTTTACAAATAAGTAGTTTCAAGCTTTCTCTAAATTAATATTAAAAAAGAGCTTTATCGATACAATTAAGGTGCCTAAATACGTTCGAATCTGCGATTTAAAAAATAAGTAAAAATAAACTTATTTTTTAATATATATATATATATATACATATCTATAGCGTAAGTTGTGAAAAATAATATACCGTACAATCCGGCGTATAACGTACACTTTCAACACAAAAGATAATATCCAAATTTATGGGTACGCGTTATACACCGGGTATAAAAATGTAGCTTAAAAAAAAAGTTGAGCATAGAAAAAAATTAGACTTCTACATATATCTAAACAATGTTTATTTAAAGGAAATGGCATTTCTTAAGAGCTTAAAGGGTTGTATTTCTAGAACTATACTATTTTTTTTTAAAAAACATTGGATAATACCTCGAATAAATGACTTTAAATCATAAAAATATTATGTACGTACATTTCAGGTTCCTTAGAAAAAAATGGGAGGGAGGGTGATACGGTGAATATATTTAAAAATTAATAATTGTAGCTATAATGTATAGATGCACGTTATACGCCGAATTTTACGTTACACATAAAATTGTTTTAAATATTATTAATGCATTAAAATATTTAAATGCAGTTGCTTAGCAAAACAGGAAATAGAGTGACAAATATCTCTGACATTGTAAAAAAAAGATTTTTTTAATAACAATATTTTATCTTATATGACGATTTATACTGAGCTTAAATTATAAAAATTAGTTTTATTTCACAAAAGAATACAGAAATTGGTTTCTTGCTAACCCATAACATACACATCCCAAAACTACTATACACTCACTGGCATTAAAATTTGAACACCAAGAAAGAGCGATCGGAATAAAACAAAATTTTATAAATGTAAGTACAATGGTGTGTTGTAAGTGATTAGAAAATCAAAGCAAAATTTTCAATCACTTTAAAGAAATGAAGGAAAGTTTCAATACATCTTATTGAACCACCTCTACAATGCATGCATGATGTGATATGGTCGAGCATTGAGGCATACTACTCCCGTATGATGCCCTTCGACTCGTAGGCTGCTAATCTTGCCTTGTTAAATGATCCTAGATATACTCCATAGGTGACAAATCTGTGAATAAAGCATCCAACGTAGAAGTACGGCCTAAGGAAGTCTGGCGAAGCCCTTGATGTGTGTGTACAAAATTTGTCCTTTGAAAAATGGCATCTAGGGCACCTACTATGAGTGACAATACATGCGAATTAAGCAAGCCCAAACGTACCCCTGAGCTGCCATGGTGCCGTAAATCAACATTAAAAATGGCCATGTGTTATACACGAGGGCACCCCATATCACCACACTAGTTGTGGGAGCGGTGTACTGCTGTACAGAGGAAGCACGATCTGAGGCATTTACCGCGAGGTCTCCACACAAATATAGAATTATAATCACTTTCAAAAACGAATCTGGATTCCTTACTGAAGATGACTTGATTTCATTCCATTTCTGTAAAATCCCTTCGAGCGTGAAAGCACTCCGTTTATAGGTGACAGCGATAGTATTCAATGGTAGTACATAAAATGAGCACCGCGGAAGTAATTGTCTTTTAGTGTGGCGTGTTGCAATGGTACGGGCTGACATAGAAGTCCATATTGACATAGAAATCCTCTCACCTGTCATCTGGTTCCAACACAGTAAAGCCAAAATAGTCTACGTGCCGAGTTACTTTCCGAGCTAACCACGCAGTTTCTCTCATTCCCACGATTATTTCCTTTTTGAACTCTGGCAGCTGCTCATGCTGTCTCCTACGATGGCATACATGCATCCCTAAAAACAGATTAAATACACACAAAGTGCTGATGACTATTTTTTGAGCTCCAAAGAAGAACGAAGTTCAACGTCTTCTGGTGGTACTAAGCAATGCGTAATTATGCTGAATTTCTGGTCAATTACATATCTAGTAATATATTTCATGCCAACAGTTCCATTCTTATTTCTTGACTGGTAAATTGTACTGGCAATGAATATATATATATATATATATATATATATATATATATATATATATATATATATGAGTGTGGGAATAATGTTGATAAGGAAACTTATAATGTACCTAAGAACAAATAAAACTTTTTTAAAGTATTGTTAGCTATGTATAACTAAGTGAATTAACCATAATTTTTTTAATTGAAGGAGAGTTACAATGATAAAATAGTTAAAATCTGTACTGGTGATAATGAAAAAAACACTGAAAATTGGAACGTGTTAATGATTAATTTACGCACAACTTTCACAGTGCACTTTTTCCATTCTTATGAAAATTAATGTGATTAGAGCTAAAGAATATTTTTGAGGGCAATTTGGGGTACACCCAATAAAATAAAAAATAACGATAACTTATTTTAAAAATTATTTTAATTTCTACTGGAATTGTAACGTTCTTTAAAGTTTCGCTTTTCTGTTAACTTGCACCATTATTGCTTATTTGCTTTTAAATCTTTTTTTATTTTTTCTACTTAAAAAAAGGTTGTTGAACTCGTTCTGAAGTGGACACTCCAATTATATCATTCCGACTCTTGGGTTGTCAGTTCACGAACTATCATTATATTACGAATAAGTTGAAAAACAAATTCTAATTTAGAAGCTGTTCTTCAAGGTTGAAACATTCTTCAGTTTGACACTCACTCTATTTAAGTTGACATGTTTTATCTTTTTAATGGTATGCATAATTTTGTTATTCTGTATAAGGCCATGCATTATATTTTAGAGTTTGTAATCTTTAAATAAATTTTCCTACTTGCATTATACACAAAACCCAAGTTCGTAACTATTTTAAGAATAATTTAAATGCATAATACATGGGAATAAGTTTATATAATCTTCAGTTTACACTAAAAAGCATCACATTGAAGATGTATAAAATTAAAGTATCTGCTATGTTTCAATGTATAGTTGGAAATGAATAGAATAAACTAGGAACTATACATTAGAAAATAATGGATCAAATAAATTAATAGATTTATCTCTCTAAAATAAATATATTAATTTATTTCTAACTGTTCATGTCCTAAGATTGAATGCTAAAGCTGTATCTTGTATTTTTCTTGTCATATAAAATACTCGGATAATTTTGAAAATTTACTTACCATATTTAATTCGCATAATTTATTACGGTTTTACATATCTTCTCAATCGCAAACAAATTTTATCGAAATATATACATTTACCTTAGCTAATACATTCAGTAAACTGAGTAATTAATTTTTAATAAAAAAACATATATATATATATAGATATATATATATATATATATATAATACCATTAATTTGGTTTCAACTGCTAAATGTAATTGGCAATTCAACGTGTTAAATTAATGAAATAAAGGGTAAATTATATATAACTTATTTATTGAGTGCCATAAAAAAAACTGTTTTATTCTTTTATATCTTATAATCAGAGTTATTGTATTATTTATTTTTATTTCTTGTAGTGATCATCTCAAGCTATGTAAAATGTGTGTTTGTTTCTTTACGAATGCGCATTGATATTATGTTTTGAAGCAGTTGTAATATTTTTTTCCCTTTCATTTAAAAGATCTACTAATTTCCTACTATGAAGCGTAAATGTACTCAATTTAATATCCAATAATAAATGATAAACCTAATTTAATATACAGCAATGTGAGTACTGAGATTTTTTCATTAAGCTGAAGTTTTCTAAATTTGAGAACTTCATTTCTTAACTAATCCGTATCACATTTCTTAAGAGCAATAAATGAAGTGAAATCTAAAAATCTTTATTTTCATTTAATAAAAGTTACTAACAAAAGATTCAGAATGTTTTTTTAAATATTCGTTTGTAACCATAAAGAAATTTAAAAGAGATGCAGATTACAGAAACATAATAATTATTCTCAGGCTTCTAAGAAATTTAAGTCTTTGGAAGCAAAAAATAGCTATATTAAATGAACAAAGAAAACACCGAACTCAGAAAAAAATTGTAAAGGACTTTTATAAAGGAGTAAATATAATGAAATGCATAATTACTTCATTCCGAAAACAAACTCTTTCTAATTCCAGTATATAATTACAACCATAAACCCTCATTTCAGGCTGTAATTTAATGCTATTAGTTGATGAAAGATAAAAGAAAAAAAAAGTGTTCCAATTACTTAGAGGCCCATTCAATAAAAAAGACCATTTTTCTTATGTTAACTTTATTACTAAGTTAAGATTAAATTCTGCTATTAAAGTCAAAATTAATTTCAAATATTATTAAGAGTTAATAGGAAGTTAAAGAAAAAATAAACCTTTTTGAAGAAAAATAATTGTATTTTTCTAAGAGTTTCGATATTTTCGTTGAAAATCTACTGATTAAAATATGATGACAAGGATTGATTATATTAAAAACTTGTTATGCATTTAATTATACTTGTTATTTTGTTTTCTTTTATCTATTTATTTATTTTTTACAATTTTACATTGATTTTTTTTAGATAAAATATAGGAGAAAAGTGGTGCATAATAAATAATTAGTTAAATCACCACAAAGAACCGAAGGTTTTATTTCACAAAAATACATAAAGTTCAAACAAATTACAACGCTAAATAATACTATCATTTAGATAAATTTTAAAAACTAATAGACCAGAATTAATACACTCAGGAACATTGAAAATAGCGACCCAAGAAGGAAGTTAAGTACATTCGCGAAACTTTGCAAATAAGTACAGCGTAATGTGATATGCAAATGATCCAAGTTTTGTGCCAATATGCATGCTCATACACGCCGAGGTGGTGCTACAATCAAGAAGAGGGCGCTATATAATCCAGCGCATATACGAAGATTCATAAACGTGACGATTACCCGCCGATTGTAGGAAGACTTTGGTAAGCGAAACATGCCAGATAAACGTGCTAGAAGACATTTCTCACAGCTAAGCGAGTTTGAGAGAGGCCTGATCATCGGAATGAAAACTGCAGACTGGTCGACACGCCGTGTTGCTGGCCAGGTGGATCGTTCGGAGTTTGCCGTTAGAAATTGTTGGGAGCAGTGGACACGAGTAGGTACCCACGCGCGGAAAACCGGGTCTGGAGCGACCAAGAAGACCACGAGGAGAGAGGATCGAAGGATCTTGCGGCAAGTACTTGTGGACCCCACAGTGACTCGTTCAACGATACTAGCAGACGTAGGCGTAGCAATTGTTCCACAAACAATTTCCATACACCTTGCAGAGGCAAATCTTAAATTCAAGCGCCCTTTCCGTGCATTCCCTTTAACATCGGAACATCGGCAACTGCGTCTACAGTGGTGCCAATCCAGATCAATGTGGAATGTCCCAGATTGGCAAAAGGTTGTTTTTAGTGATGAATCCCAGTTTTTTGGGGACAGATGATAACCGTGTACGAGTGCGGAGGTGCCCTGGTGAGCGGTACAGTTCCCCCACACTGTTCTACGTCACACTGCCCGCACAGCTGGTGTAATGGTCTGGGGGCCATAGCCTATGATAGCCGGTCCACTTTAATTGTGATGCGTGGTACCTTAACGGGCCAACGTTACGTTGATGATATTCTTCGACCCCATGTAGGACCTTTCCTAAATGGTCTACCAGGGGCAATTTTCCAGCAAGATAATGCTCGTCCGCATACAGCAAGAGTTGTTCGAGACTTCCTACTTCATTTTCAGACTCTTCCTTGGCTGGCCCGCTTCCCCGATTAGTCCCCTGTAGAGCACGTGTGGGATCAGCTAAAATGGCAAATGCCATCGTGTAACTCTGTACATGATTTAGAGTTGGCTGTTCAGGATTTGTGGTCCCCTCTGCCTCAGGACAACATAAGGTGTCTAATCAACTTAATGCCGGACCGTGTGGCGGCATGTATTGCAGCTGGATGTGGTCCAATACGCTATTGAAGTTGCCCAGTATTTGTGTTGTGGCGTTTGTTTAATTGTCTTGTTTTTGAGAAGCTCTCATCTGTGTCATTATGTGTAGTAAGTTTCATTTCAATCCGATGCTTTCTTCTTGGGTCGCTGTTTTCAATGTTCCTGAGTGTAATTTGAATTCGAATTCATCTTTTTAAAATGGGGGGGTCCAAATATGAAGTTTGGGTGTTAAATGTTATTTATTATTCATAAATATTAAATGAATGAACATCACGGGATATTTTCACGCCTAATTTAATTAATTGTAGCTTAGTATTATACAACATTATTGAATATATTCATCTTTAATATGACCAATTACTAAATATTGCACATTGAAAGAATTTTAGATCCGATGTATCATAATGTTTATGGTCATGAACTCTCATTGGCAGAAAGTCATGAATTTGAGCCTTGTGCTACATACCCACCATGAAAATAGGCAGATGCGCATAAAATCATTCGAAGCTGAAAGTCCGTTCTTTGACATAATGTGGTATATTGGAAATGGGAACGCAATGTCACAGGGGGGACGCCGTCGTTACTTGACTCAGTCTCAAAATACAATCCCCGCGCATAAGTTATGGTCCTTGTCTTGCTTTATAGTTATGTTGTAACGTTAATAAGCAATCACTCACTTGAGAGAATTTCTATTTAAGATTAAATGACAAAACAGATGCATAATTAAGTAAATCACTCATTGAGAACATTCTTATTGTGAGTTCTCATCAATTATTACGTAAAACCTACACCCCCAACGGTTTTTCTTAATGATATTTTCTTTTTATTAATATATTATCGCAGCAAGTAGGAATGAGACTACTCATTTATAAAATCATACGCGCGTTTATTTATATATTTTTTAAAAAATAGTACGCTGCATTTTGGAATCTAAATAAACAAATTAAGTATTTCCAGTAATTTGAATAGCGTTTAAATATAAAGAAGAAAAACAATTTAATACACAAATAGTGGAGAAAAAATATGCTATGTTCCAATAAGTCTTTATTACGCTAATGTAATCATGTACATTTTAAGCTGCATCTCTTTAGACATCAAATGAAAATGAAAATGATATATTTTTTTAGTACTTTAATATTTTAAGCAATTAATTGCAAGCATTCAATTTTATGCCTGTTGTTCTCAATAATGTTATAAATTTATAAATTGTCACGACAGTTATCTTTAACTTTGTATATGATTCTTTACCACAATGTAAATGTGTATGCATACTTATTGTTTATTTGTCGATTTCAAATAAGTGTTTGAAGGGCGAGATAAACTCCCTAACAGTCCATACTTGGGTAAAAATAATTAAGTCACGCGATTCGACAATTCATTCAATAGATTTTACTGCGAAATATATATTTTCTTTCGAAGAAAAAACAATGTTTTGAAGATTACCCGAGGTAGTATCCGAAGTAAATAATAACGCGTTACAAAGTAAACCTCGAACTTAGATGATAAATGATTCCTTCAAAATATTATATCTAAAGAGATACCCCCCTCCCCTATAATGAAACACATTTAGAGAAACACCATCAAATACTAATCTAACTTCATCCCTTGAAGAAGTAAAAAAAAGTGCAATTGTCTTCTTTTGTATAGCCTCGTGCCATCAAAACAACGATCCTGATTTTTTTTCTCCCTGTAGAATCTTTTCGAAAAGGACAGAAGAATATTTTCATTAATCTTAGTTACAGATTTTCTGATTCCATCGCCATGTTACAGAGCAAATCGTATGATGCAATATTTTTATCCATCATTTCGATTATTTTCATTCCATCTCAGAAGAATTGATTTTTGTGTACCAGTACAAATGTCGCGCACACAAAAAAATATGTCTCGGAGCAAGAGCGCGAATTTATTGGAAAAAACGAGTGATGATCGGATTCCGTCGCTGTTTCATATTCCTTTCGTAAATAATAGTAGATGATGACCATTGATTGGGTGCTTGGATCACATCCAAAACAACAACCATAAAGAAGGTTTAACTCAATGCAGTAGCGATCTAATTACTTGGAGTCAGTACAATGATTTTAGAAGCATCACATCTACTCAGAAGAGAGCTAAGGATTTATAGCAACCCAGGAGCGTTAAATAGAATAGGAAGGCTATTTTGCTCCAGTAAATAAAGTTAGGAATAAGAAAAATATACTTTAAATTTTATGAAGTTTTGTATTTTTCTGCAAAAGTGGTTTTGACTTTTCTAGTGGATTTAAATAATTATTTTCATGGTCCTTATTTTGATGATGCTTTAAAGTAGAAGATGTTTAAGTTCAAGTACTAGCTTCTTTTTAAACCGTTTATTCTACAAAATTCATTTGTTGTAAATTGTAATTCAAAATTTTGTGAGAATTTTATTTTTTTCATAAGATTTTTTCTTAAATCAAGAATCATTTTTTTTAATAAGATGTATTGAATTCTCCATTTTTTTATACAGGAAAGAAATATTAAATTTAATAATTTTATAATATTAAAATTTGAAAAAAAATCATTGAAGTAAGCAAATACTAAACCTTGGTTATTTTTCTAAGCCAATTTTTTCGAAAAAAATATGTATATTTTTAATGCTTATTAAGTATTTGGAATTTATTGATATTTTTAAAAAGTTTTTTTTATTTAAACATTTTGAAAATATTCAAATTTATGTTTGCTAAATGTTATAAAATTCTATTTTGTGAACAAAATGATAAATGTGAATAAGGTAAAATTAAATATATGTTATATTTTTAATCGAATATTCATTTAAAAATTCTGTCTGCTTGTGAGAAGCTTAAAATCTTTTTTTGTGAATAACATTAACCTTTAACTTATTTATTATGAATTGATAAATGCATATTTTAATTATAAACGTAATATATCAAGAAAATATTTCTCCTTTTCCATACACGTACACATACGCCCACACACATTCACGCACACATGTGCATATATATAATATATATTTACAAAATTTAGAAATATCAAATATTTAGGAAATTACTTAGGTATAGAATTTAGTACATGTATAATAGAGAAGCGTACACAAAATTTACTTATACAAAAAGAAAAAAAATTTAATAATAAAATAGAAGCTTCTTTAAGAGGAAATAGTTGTATATGAGTAAATATACAAAAAAAAATCATTCTAAATCATGGCTTTTAAGTTTTTTTTTAACTATTTTAAACAATTTTTTACCTTTAAGTTATTTTACCAATTATAAGTAAATAATAATTTAAATATTCGTGAGACAACGCTAGATTCAAACAGAAAATTCGATTAAATTAAGCATATGATCAAAACAAACGTTTCGTTTACAGTTTTTGTTGATATATAGATAGAAATTCAGATTTGAAAGTTTCTATGTATCAAAATACTTTTTTTTGTTGACTTAGGGAAAATTTCCAGGAAATTTTCCCTGAAAAAATAATCAGCCACATTTGCATCATGGTAAAAAACTCAGGTAAAATGTATCTACTGGATTCACAGAGGAAGTTTTAAGCAAAAATGCAAATGACCACATATCTTGAAACGTATTTTGACATTTGAATTTCCTCACCTTACCATTTACAAATGAACCTTGGGATTGGTTAGGTTTTTCCACTTGATGAAGGAAAGGTGTGTTTACTGTCAAGGCCTAATAATGAAAGTTATTTATGATGAGTGCCGCGAAAGGTGATATATCGAACGAGGCAGGATGTTGTCTTTGAAGACGTAGGTGAGATTTGATAGACAACTAAAACACCCATTTATTCTTCAGGAAGAGACATTTAGTTTTATCTAAATTCTTTTTTCTCCATTTGAAGCTGAAACCTATGGTCAGCCTAGCCGAAGATTTCCCATATTAGGTCATCATACAAGGATCAGTTATAAACTACAGAGAATTTTCAGTTTAATTATATACTATAATTATAATCTTATGCACCTTTTTTGATATTTTAAAGTTAAACAAATGATTGTTTATTTTAAATGTGCATTGTTTAACTGATCGATTCATTTCTTCTTCTTTTTTTATCTTAATTGCTTGAAGAATTATTTATTCAAAAGTAAAATTATCTTGCAAATCATTGCTTCTCAAAGTTTCGATATTCGCGACCCAATATTCAATTATAATTTTCATCGTGCCTCCTCATACAATACCAATGTATTGAATTTAATAATATTATACTCTGATGCTAAAAATACGATACGACTTTAACCTCTTTAGTGCCAATGGCGTATATAAACGTTCGCTCAGCCAAATCATTATTTTCTCTGACGTATATACGTTTTTCCGAAGTACGATCTTTTTTGTGCAATGTTATCCGTAAAATTTTGGAATGCAATAAGAGGACCTTGGTAATGTTTGCGAAGAATTTACATATCTCAGATTATTTACTACTTTATCCCCCAAATTATACGCGAGAAAATGTGTAGAAAACGGTTTGCATTGGCACGCAAATAGCGTAACTTTTATTTGGCACCGTTTTATAAACCGTACAAATTATCGAGATAAAAATGTTTTATATATAATTTTATACATGGCAATCCCATGGGGATCATTGGTGAACGCTCTTAAGTTAGTATTTTTAAGATAATTATAAAATATTGTGTAGCACTGATACATTTATATGTGTAATATATCAGTGTAAATGTGTATTTTACTTTTTATTATGCATTTTGTTTGTTTACATTCAATAAGTTAATTTTTTTCAAGCAATGTTCTGTTTTCGACTTTTCAATATGCTCGCGCCCCCCCTCGTAGAGTTGTCACGCTCCTCAAGGAAGGGCGCGTCCCACAGTTTGAGCACTTTTGTAAACAATATAAAAGAAAATGTAAACATATACGATTGCTAAAAAAGGTAATATTTAATTTACTATAATTAGGGAGGGAACTTGAAAAATTCAAGGCCAGAGCTTCCATTTACTTTCTCATAAAATATTCAAATTCAATGTTTAGTTTAAAAAGTACTAAAACAACTTCCTACGTTCCAACAATTAAGGTCGTAAATAAATCAATTTTAAATGAAGATACTAATAGTAAAGTTATTAAGTTGTATGCTTCAAATAAGAAAGCTGTCAAGAGCAAAATAATTCTAAGGTTATATATATTTTTTAATTGCAGCGTCTGTGAATAGTACTAAAGTAAAGTATTAAACAGAAGAGAAGAGTATATTAAATTTAAAGGAAATGATATCTGTGTAAGCAAATTTATATTATAAATATTTAGTAGAATTTTAATTCTTATTTGTATATATGCAGGCTTTTAAATTATTTTATGCAACATAATATGATCAATATACTGCTGGTTAAGAGGAAGATTTTAAGAGTCACAATATTTCTTGTGCAAAATTAGTTTTTGATTTATCTTTCATTTTAATCCTTTTTAAGAGTTTTCATTGTTTTAAAATAATATTTCTATGAAGTAGACATTTAGGCGTTCGTTTTATTTTTTTGTAATTCAATTTAAAAATAATATTTTTTAGCGAAAACTATTGAACTACATTTATGAATCTCTAAAGTGTTAAAAAGAAAATCATTTAAAGCTAAAACGTGATTATTTATTTACTTTATTTCCCATTTTTCGTTTTATCTTACAGTTTTTCTCTAAAACATTATTAAAATGAAGTAATTTAAATTATGCAAAATGAAAAAATGCCAAAAAAACGAACGATTTCTTTTTTTGAGCAATTATATTATTATATTTTTCGATGAAAGATGATGATATAAAAGAAAATCATGAAATCCGTAAAGGAGATGATCCCTTGACGGTAGATGTTAAAATCACGTCTCTTCAAGGTGATTTCTCTGATAAAAGTAAGGGATTTGAACGAATCTCTGAGCTGTTTCAGTGAAATGATGAAATAATATTGTCATGAGTTTAAAAGTGTTTATTTAACAAATAGGGTGCACTATTAAACGTAGAAGTAAGTAATACAACAATAGTCAATGAAGTACAAACCATTTATTCGAAATTAATCAACAAATAATCTGAAAATTAGGCTGGTATTTTTTGACGTATAACATCTGTCATCTCGGTTTCTTACGCACTAAAATATCAATCCCTATGTTAATCATGTGGTGCCATTTTCTTAAAGATATAAGGTTGATATTTAGGGGATCGATAGTACTATCTGTATGGTTAGGAAGTACAAGGACTCGACCCCCCCCTAGGTGTCTCCCCCCACGTATAGCATTTTGCCAATGCAAATCCTGACTAGATCATTTCATCATTTTACTGACACACTTCAGGGATTTGCTAAAATCACTTACTGTCACAGGGAAATGACCTTGGAGAGATGTTACTTTAACACTTTCCGTCAAGTGATCATCTTCCTTAGGGATTTGATAAGACTCCTAATTTCGCCGTTTCCCTGCGACATATTCATCGTTCATCGATTTTGTGCTATTTCCAACATTAGAAATTTTATCCCACATGTTAAATTTTTAAGATGCCACATTTTAAAAAAATATTATATTTAAATAACTTAATATCAAAGAGATTGAAAGAAATAGTTTGTCCAAAAAAGGAACCTTTTTGTTTAGACTAAACTTGAAGGTCATTTAAGGGGTGTTGGAAAGCTAAAATCTTATTTTTTTGACAATTTGAGATTTTTACATTTTTAAATTGTATAGATTTTAACCTTTCTAAAAATACCTTACTTTAAACTCTAGCGTATATAGAAGCACTTAAAACGTATTTTTATATAATCGTTGTGAATTTGGGCCACGCCCATTTTAATGGTGAAAATTGTAAACAAATTACTTTGTTTTTGCTTAAAAGTAGTGTAACGACTGATATCAACTAAAACATGTATCTTTTATTTTAAATTGAGCCTTTTATTTTTTATTTCCTAGCCGATTATAAGTCTCACTGTATACATTAAAATCAATTTATCTCAAAATGTAGATTTTAATGTGCGATGTACCTTTTCTGAGAAACTACTGTTCACAGGTATGTAAATTTTTGATGAATTATTTATAATGATGTATAATATATACTAAAATGAGCTTCTTGTAAGAAACTCAAAAATTTAATTTTTACAAATTTTTTAATTAAAAAATGGGTCAAATTTCGCAATGTTCGATAAAATATTTCATAATTTATTAAAAAATTCAAAATTAGCTAAAAGCTCATTCTAGTATAATGAGAGAGGTGTACTTTAATAGTATGAAAAATTTCAAGCATGTACATAAAATAGATTTTGAGAAAAGGTACATCGAAAACAGCCAATTTAACATTGTCAGTATAGAGAGAGAGAGAGAGGTTTCCAACTCCCCTTAAAGTATATCAAATATTAACCCTTTGATTGCCAGTTATAAGTTAAGCAATTCACTTCTCAGTGCGACCATTTTTCGCATAGGGGGCCGTACAGGATATATTGGAGGAGGAGGTTCGGAAAGAAACGGCAGAAATAAGCAAATTTTTCTTTGGAATAAGTAAATCCTTTGCAGATACTGTCAAGGTCATTTTATTGCACTTCAAAGCCTTCGAAATAGTTTTACTGATAGCAACGTGAAGGAAAGGATCGTATTTTGGAAAGAAGGATATAAACACCCGGGACACTTAGTACACTGGTTGAGTGACATGTGGGATCTCTGGGGTATTAATGTTTTCTCGAGAGGTGAAAATTTAAACGATTTTCAAATAGGTATACTTCTTGTAAATTTAAATTAAATATAACTCGAATCTTCTACACATTATTTACAAGGAATTGTGGCTTCAAAGAAGTAAAAAATGTTTTAAATATAATCACAATTTAAAAATTATAAGCATATTAAAATTCTGCAAAAAATATTAAGTAATTTTAGCGTTGCGCACGCTGCTTTCTAAAATAGCAGCCCTTATAATGTATAAAACTTTATAGAATTATAAAATGTATCAAAATATTTAAGCCCTACATAATTTAAGAATAATATATGTGTTGTATTTCAAAATATTCGTGAAAAATTAAAATTTAAAAAAAGTTAAAAATGTATTTTTTTTCTTATTTTTAAAACAAATTTGAAACTTTATTTCCTTTATTTTTTAAAAAACACAATGTATTCTATTTATATAAAATAATTGTAGTGTAATAATGATACATTTAACATTATAAGTCAACTTATAGCTAGTAATTAAAGCTACTATTTTTAGAAAATAGCATTACTATAGCATTAAAACTGAATTAATATTTCTTATAGAAGTGTTTCTTATTTTTCTATGCTTCTAATTTTTAAAATTTTCATTATATTTAAAACACTTTATATTTTTCTGAAGCCCCATTCATTTATAAATAATGTGTAAAAGATTCGAATTATTTAATTTAAATTCAATATAATTATACCGTTTTGAAAATTCTTTATATATTTAGCCCTCTAGAGAAATTTAACATCCCTGAGAACCCTTGGGGTCAAGCTGTGACTTTCAACATTTCTAAACCAGCAATATAATTAAAATAAACAGCCGTCGATTTAAGTGAGAAATATTTCTCATGGTGTTTTACTTGAGTGTGTCTGAATTTGAGTATCATTGATTTGACAACTAATTCTTCGAAAAAATGATTTTTTTGCAATTTCAATACTCTTGTTTCTTTTTTAATAAGTTTTATATTTCACACTTATGATTGACGATAGAAGCTCTATTTCCTCTTTTAATCTCCCATTCCTTTTTAAATGAACATGTAATTTTTAATTTGCACATGAATTGTGCTTCATTCCTTTATTTATTTTTAAATTTAAATTAAAGTTTGGTAGCTGGGTCTAATGTTATTTGAGATAACTATAATTTTTTTACGTTATATGATTTTTTTGGAAAAGAAATATCTATTATCTTAGAACGAGTAAATCTAGATTCAGCTCATAACCAGAAATTCACTATCTTTGTTAAGGACATAGAAACAGTCTTTTCAGTAGAACATTTTATTTTTCTAAAAAGTTATACTGCAATAATACAAGGAGAAAAATTGGACAGATGAATTTCATAAATTAATGATGAACATGTATTACTTTTAAGCTCTTAATAAATGAAATTTAAATTTCGTCTGTTTTTTTATAATTAAAAATTGTTAGTAATTAAAGCTTTTTAAAAACAAGAGTCATTGATTGAGCCTAACTTTAAAACAGAAAATAATAGATTTAATCGACATTTAAAGATGGTATTAATTTTACATAAAACACCCTACTTCAATAATTAGCTTCCGTAAATACTTTTTTAACCCCTGATTTGATGGATTTCTAAAATTTATCTGTATATTACAGCATATATTTTCGAAATAAAAGAAATGTGTTTAATAAAAGTTTAAACTAATGCCTTTAAAAAGGATTATTGTCAAGTTATGAGAGTAAGAGTAGGATGAGCATTGCACTACGGCAGCGTTTCACAAACTGTGGAGCGCGCTCCCCTTGGGGGCGTGACGACTCTACGATGAGGGCGTGCATATTGAGAAGAGAAGGACAAAAAAATATTTTAAAAAGTTATTAATTTACTGAAAGTAAACAAACAAATACATTCTGGAATAATAAAAAAAATTAATAAAATACACATTTGCATTGATATATATTACACTTATAAATGTATTAGTGCTACACAATGTATTTTATAATTAATTTAACAATACTAAGTTAAGAACAAATTTTTAATAATTACCAGTAACCACATGGCATTGTCATATATTATATATTATGTATATATATATATATATATATATATATATATATATATATATATATATATATATATACATATACATATATATATACATATATACATATATATATAAATATACATATATATATATATACATATACATATATATATATATACATATACATATACATATATATATACATATACATATACATATATATATTATATTATATATATATATATATATATATATATATATATATATATATATATAACACTTATCTTTATAATGTTAAGGTTTATAATGATCCCTTAACTGCCGATTTAAAGTTACGTGATTCGCTTCTCAATGCAAACCATTTACCACGTATGCGCTCGTATGTGATGCATTGAAAGGGGGAGAAATAAATAAGCAACAATATTCTATAAAAAGTAAATTCTTCTCAAACATTGCCAATGTCCATTTATTGCAATCCAAAGCCTTCGGAATAATTTTATTGATAGCAGTGTAGAAAAAAGATGAAACCTCGGAAAGACATATGTACACAACGGAGGAAATTAACACTTTGATTAAGTGAGCGGTTTATATACGCCAGTGGCACTTAAAAGGTTAAGGTCGAATCGTAGTTTTAACATCAAATCATATTATTATTTAATTCAATACGTTGTTATTGTAAGAAGGGGGTGGGGCGTGAAGAAAATCATGATTGAATATTGTGTCGCGAATATTGGAACTTTGAGAGCACTGCTCGATGGGATAACATGAGGGCTATTGATGATGAACCTCTTAATTTAAAGCCTTGATCAAGAGACGAACATGAGACCTGAGCGGGGAATCCTTCTTCAGAATATCACACTATGCCAACAGATTTAACATGAACTTAAAAAAATTAACATACACTAACCCCCTTTACATAACAAGTCTTCAGTGGTACGAGGACTTGAACCGGCGACATGCTGGCTAAGAGTTCGTGACCATAAACACTAGGCTACCACAGTTCTTTGTCAAGCTCTGATACATTTTCAAGTACATGCATATTTTTAAATTTTTGCTGGAATTATTTTTTTTATTTTTTTAAAAAATACAATATTTATTTTTAAATACAGAAAATATGATTTTATGCACATATAAATCTGTCCTTAGGAGTAACATTTCTAATTGCAGTAATTAACTTACGATTAAAAAGAAACATTCTTTTTCTTTTACAAATAACTAAATCGCTTCCTAACACTGGATTATATATAATCCTTATATATAATATATAAAACATGCAATAGTCAAACGGTATACCTCAAACTCATGGTCTAAAATGGATGTCCAATATTGGTTTCTCATCTATAAATAAAATCTGTCCATAGTAATCCCAATCATTCAATATGACATTTACCACACTTTCTCCTACATAACCTACAGTCAAAGGCACGAATAGATGGAAGTTTCTCGTTTAATAACGTCTAACCCTATCCTACACTTTTTTCTATCTGAAAACAAATTTCCTTTCCTACAGAAAATGGAGGAAATATCATCGAAATTACGTTGGCGATTCACACGTGCTTCGAATACGATTAGATGAACCTCAATGCTATATTCCTTTTCGTCCGTGGAAGAAGATTAAAAGGAGAAAAAAAGGATCGATGCCTGCCTTTGGGAGATTTCTACGATTGTCGACTCTGACAGATGAGGGTTATACATCTTGCCCTTATTTTTTCGTCCCATCCTACAATTCTTTTTGTACTTTTCCTTATTCTCTGACCTTACATTCATTTTTATTTTGCTTTTTTTTCTTAAAAGTAAGAAAAGATCATATATAACAAGTATTTTATGTAATAGATCACATTAAAAGGATCGGTTATCGGAAATAAAACAGCTTAATGGCTAGTGCACGTTTTTAACTAGTGGTGAGTGCTGTCAATCTCTTTTTAAGGAGAGGTTGACAGTTTTTGCTTTGAATATATTTGAATTGTATAATTTTTGAACTAGGGATTAAATATATTTGGGTGTCAAATTAAGGGAAGAGCCTGACCTTGGGTTTGGTGAAGCTCAAAGGTGAAGTAGCAGGATATGCATATTTAAATTTCGTTGAGTTCTCATAGCGAATTCCTTCTTTTTTTCTTTTTTGAATGTGTTTGCAGTTGATGTAATAGGTCATTATATATTTTGTACATTTATTCAATTTAAAAAGATTGATTAAATATATTGCTAATATTTTTGTGTTAATGAGCTTGAATAAATTTGATAAAGTACATATGTTATTATATTGCACTTATTATTATGCTTATAACTTCACTATAATTATTTTGTCAGTGTTTAAAAAGTTATTTAACATAGGTAAAATACAATAAAAATATCTTTTTAAATTAGAGATACACACAGATTTTAGATATACTCAGTTAAAAAATTACTTATCTTATTTACAAAGCGAAAAAAAAAATTATACATTAATTTATTTTCTAAAGGTGTTCTTTTAACAGTACGATTCCGTCATTTTTAAATTATTACTTTCGCTCCATATAGCAATAGATGCATTTTTTTCTCATCCACACTTATTTATTATAAAGCAATTGACTCAATTAATTTAATATTGAATATAAATTGCAATAGTTTATGTTAATAATGTCTTCAAATAAACGTTAAAGAAAAAAGATTTAGTAACTGACAATCGAGAAAAATAATAAATAAAGAGTTTTCTTTGAATTTATTTTTATGAATTATGTATTTGGACTAAATATTTGTAAGCACCGTCAAAGAGTAAAGACTGTGCTGGGATAAGATGTACCTATATTCAGAATTTAAATAGTTTTCATAAAACATGGCCAGTGATGAAAGCACCGCAGCTTATATCATGCTGCTGATAGATTGCGTCAGTTACCTCGGCAGGTACTGCTACAAATGTGTCTTCCTAACTACGTCGCAAAATAACACAATCCGCTTCGCTTCAAATTGTACTATATATAGCTACAGTTGTAAGTTTTAGTTTTAAGGTGGTGGATTTTAATATTGAGTTGATGGAATGGTGTTTATTGTAAATAGTTCTGATTATGAGATGACTGATAGCGAATTTTCCCCTTCACACTGTAGATAATTAAATAAAAGATAACAAGGTGAGTAATGCTATGCTATATATATATATATATATATATAATTTGTAACTATCTTATTCATTTTTATTTCTATTATTTTTATACTTTTGTTAAGTGCTACATTTCATCCATTCACATGCTTTGAATCTGCATTATGGTCCAGAATCTGGCAATAACATATTTATTGCACCCAGACTTAGCGCAGGATCTGCATTTTTAAACGCAATTTTTTGGTAAGCTACCTTTATCTTGTAATGGATTTAGATATTTCTACCCATTACTTTCAATAGGATTTTGCTCAGTAGTATTTACATAAAGGAGGAAGGTTGGCTGGCCAAAAAATATGTTCAACCCCACTTTTATATAAATTATTTTATATATTAGCTGTCCTAAGTCAGCAATGTTTACAATACAGCAGCATCCATTTTATAATTGTTGGTCTCGGGTGCTCGTGTGTCCTTCATTGTGTGATTT
This sequence comes from Trichonephila clavipes, assembly GCA_019973935.1. Taxonomy (NCBI): domain Eukaryota; kingdom Metazoa; phylum Arthropoda; class Arachnida; order Araneae; family Nephilidae; genus Trichonephila; species Trichonephila clavipes. The sequence continues at coordinate 1,076,610 of BMAU01017756.1, read as the reverse complement.
TCTTACTGTCTATGTGTCTTACGAATGTGATTGTTGAATGTTTATCTCTTGTTTGTAGAGAATAAGACTATATATATATATATATGCACATTTATAAACTATACATATACTTTTACTAAATTTTATAAAAAAATGCAATCTGTATCGCAAATGATTATTTTTTTTGTTGTTGTTAGATTTAATTTTTATCAAAACAATTTTAACATTGCTAATTAGACAAATGCTCATAAATGCCGACTTAGTTAATTGATATTTTGCTCAGAATTTCTTAGATGCATATTTATAGGGAACTATAATTATTTAGCATTTTATGTAATTAAGCACACGTATATCAAATTATCTTAAGTTTCGAAATAGTTGACATTTAGACTGAAAATGAGCAATGAAGAAAAGTCTTTATTATCAAAACTAAATAACATTTAAACAATTAAGTAGTCATTTATGTGATGATATATATCGCAGTTGCTTATTCAATATATTTACAGAAATATTAATTCGCAACTCTGCGTTTTATTAATGATAGTGAAATGATAATTTGTGCCATCTAAGGTCATGGAAATGAATCATTCAAATTTATGTTTCCTTGGATATAAATATCGTTGCTTTCATTTCATTCTTGTAACAATGTATCCCTGAAGGAACAATTAATTATCTGAAACATTGTGTTAGAGCTTGTACTTTAGTTTTAATAAGGTATGTCAGTACAGGAGTAATCCTAATTTCTTTCTGCTAACAACCAAATTCATTTAAAGTTGCAAACAGAAAAGTCTTCTTTTGCCATATGTTTTTTAAAAAAAGCATTCTTATCAAGAACAAATAACTTGAATCCAGTTGTATTTAAAATGATGTAATACTGACATTAACATATATACTTAAATACATGGCAGAAAATAGGTGAAAAAATAATATTTTTATAAAGAGAAAAGTACTAGTTGACTTATAAAATTCATTTATTTGCCATATGAAAATGACGTCACAATATTACCTTTTATTTTTGAAAATTCAGTATGTTAAAAGCATAAAAACTATTTATTATTACAATTTTTTTTTCTTCTCAAAAATATATGTTGTAAACTTTATGTGGATATTGTATTCAAAATATGTTTTCATCAGAAGCACATGAGTCTTAAGTATCTTATTTTAAATTTGTTTAATGTAATTTTCAAAAATTATGTATCAAGTATTTTAATTTGGAAGATTTTCTTTAGTTCCTTAACTATATATGTGCCACAGTATATATATATGTCTCGCTCAAACGGTGCGTTTACTGGTGAATGAATGCCGAAAAATAAATTATATTTTTTAAAACTTTTTTCTGTACGTTTTGATTGATGAATTGTGATTTTCAAGACCTTCAACGTAAAAGCACATGTACTCAATATATTAGGAAAGTTAGCCCTTGTTATATATCTGGGGTGGGCAAACTTTTTCATGGCATAGACTATTTCTAATTTTTTCAAGGAATTGTGGTCCTCTCAGTGGCGTAAGTGTAATGAAGTATACTAAAAATGTCTGTAATATTTATTATAACTTAATAATAATAACTTAATAATGGGCCGTGGGTAGCCTAGTGGATAGAGCATCGGACTCCAGACCGGAAGGCCTGGGTTCGATGCCCGATGCCACCAAACACCCTCCGAGTACACACGGAGTACGTGGTCGTTAAATCAGTGAGTCCGTAGTCTTGTGGGCTTAATCACGAGCGCAGGGACTGGAGAATATTTCCCTCCCCTTCAGTTTACATGCAGAAATTGTGGAGGGGGAGATAGAGGTTGTGTCGCCATCTATCGTCCCTTCGGGGAATTTCGCCGAGCTAAATCGTACTGTCACCTGTATGGTGCTCAAGGCCAACGTCAGGCGTACCTCTTGCCCATGCCACGATGAATTTCGTGGGCCCCGATCTGACTACGTCAGACAGGTGGCATTAGAAAACAACAACAACAACATAACTTAATAATAAATGCCGAATATGTGCTTACATACATAACTAAAAAGCAAATTAAAAAAAAACCTGACACTTTTAAAACCGCGTTTTTAAAGCAAAACGAAAGATACAAACATTCGAATAATAGCCGCAATTATATACTAATACTAAATAATGCAACTATTATCAATCAATTAAAATTCCATAAAGAAAAAAAAACATTTTATTCTTAAGTTAGTTTTCATTGTTATAGTCAGTAGCAGATTTAATATGCATACTGTCAACCAATATTGAATATTTCGGTATATAATTACTAACTGCTAATCTTCAGGTGGTGACCCAAAAATGACTTCGCGGTCCACATGTCGATAGCAATCGACTGAATGCCCGCGCTGTTATATATGTGATTATATACTGTGTTTTACAATTCCCTATGTACTTGTCCTCTTTTTTTGTTTATCATATTACAGAAATCAAAAACCTTTCCTATTGTCAGTTGCGGCAAGTTCATGAAACGTCACCCTTTTTTCCCAATTTCTTCATACTTATTCTTGTTGGATGCTTATGGGATTTCTTTATATTAAGAATTTATGGAAAATTATTTTGGGATACTTTAAAGATACATCACTGCCAAGTTCGAGACAATTTTTAAAAAACCGGCTTAAAAAAAACTATGACTAAGAAAATTTGAATTTATTAAACATTCAATATTTCAAAGCAGATGCAATCGGTTATGTGATCAATAGATAAAAAAATAAGTAAATGTTAACCACATGATCCCCTTTGATGATTTTGGAGAAAAAGAACCTATGCATACCATACATGCATACGTAATGAGCATTAAAGAATTACCTTATGGTTTGGAAGCATTAGTATTAACTTTACTTTAGTATTATTTTAAATACATTTAATTAGTTAATTTAAATACTGGCATAATCATGTTACAAATAATTTACATCGCTTTTTTTTTTTAAAAAAAAAAGGAAAACTGGTTTTGTACAATATTTAAGACTGAGTCACCTCCCAAAGAATGCAATTTGCAATAATGAAATATTTGATAAATTAGGCTTTTACATAAAATGTACAACGAGTGGGCATGCTTTAAACGAAAGCATTATTTTCAAACATTTTATGAAGTTTAACACCTCTGTCATGAAAATTCAAAGTACAATTATTAGTTCAATTGTGCAAATAGAGATTTTTTACACGATAACCTATGATGCATGTAAAAATTAAAATAAAAATATATGCACAGAATGCCATATACTATTCTCAATGTATTATGACCCCGGAAGAGGGAGACAATATTACCCCGATTGGACCATGTCATGCATAGGGACAGGCCAAGGTAAAACACATCAAATAACCTCTGGCTTGCGCATGGATGCTGTTGGCTTGAATGATATGTATTTTGACGGTAAAAGTATATATTCTGAAGAATTCACAAAAAAAAATTAAATTTAGGAGACTCTATTATCCTAAGATAGAATTGAGGATAATTTTATCTCCCTACAAGAATCTACATGTTGTCAAACGTTGAAAGTCACCAATTTTTAATTTAAGAATAATAATAAAAAATCATTATTCGCGAATTATAAAAACCCAATTTAAACCCCCATGCAAAATACGTTAGGATCAATGAACTTTAAGATTCAGTATCAAATGAGGAATATGAAATCGTGAGAATCGTGAAATCCATTTGGATAACTATCTTCTGCAAGTATAACTGAAAACGAAGCAATGCACATTATTACAGATCGATACGTGATGTTATTCATAGTAATATGTGTGTGATGACACTAAATATAAACTATTTGAATTGTTTTTCATGTAAATTTATGTATATATATATTCTTAATTTTGGATTTAAAAAAATGCAGTAGCATGCTATATTGCTTTAAATGTTATTATGAAATGGAAATTATGTGGAATATGAAAATGCATTTGAATTCAACATTTATTTCTACTGAAATAATTTCAAATATAACCCTCTGGGCTTTACTTGTCATTTTTCGAATATCTTGAATTGGGTTCATGTAAAATTTATTCCTAAAAAAATTCTATTATAAAACATGAAAAAAATCCCATTTTTTAAAATTATATTTTGTTACATTCCCCTTTCTTAATTTGTTGAATATAATATATTTTTAGCATCTCTACAAAAGAGCTTTTATATATACTTCTCTGATAGATCTTTACTTTTGAATTGAAACAAACTTTCCTAAAAATTAATATTATTTTTTATATTGAAGATACAGTTAGTTATGTAAGCTAATAATTTCAAAAATATTACTTTCATTGTTGTTAAATGTAAATAAGTTTGAGCTTCTTTATTAAAAGTAAACTTTAATTTCATGCGGAACAAGTGAACTTGTTAAGTTATAACATAAATTAATAGTTTGCATTGAATATTTGTTTTACATATACATAATATATTTTTGAAAATTAGTATTAACTTATATTTTAAGTCTCTATAATGAGTGAAAAAAAAACAAATTTCAAAGCACATAAAATAAGATTATATGTATTAAGATAATTCAATACACGATTATTGTTGTTAAGAATATATTTTCCGCGTAATTACATTCGTGATATTAAAATATCATTAGCATAAAATAAAATAAATAGGCAGGAAGCAAGAAAGACTTTATCAATCTATCACTTAGAAGTTATAGATTTATTTACTTTAAGAATGAAAAATTGTGTATGTTTCGTACCTTTTTTACTTATAAAAGTACATCCATAAATTATATATTCATCGTAGCAAATAATAAATTAAGTAACGCGTAATATTAAATACCAACATTAAATAAATTTAGTATTAAAGAATGTTTTATATTTACCTTTATTTATGTGTGACTTGTTTTATTTACTTTAATTATTAATATAATGTCCTTGGAGTATTGTAAAGTTCACGTGTAATAACTTACTGAATATTCTGGTTTCATTCACCTCTTTCCCACTAATTAAAATTGAATTAATAATGTGGCTTTTTTTTCACTGATTTAATCCTCGCACCTACAGGTGAATGAAGACTGTTAAAATTCATTAAAGGGGAACTTTTTTCTTTCTAATTAATTCATAAGTTAGAATATATTAAGCTAATCATTAAGATGAAAATTTTTTTGTCTACAAAACACTATCTATATTATAGTTTGGAATTAATTATTAAAGATTGCCCTCTAAAGTAATAAAAATATAATATAGTGGATAAGTATATACTAAGAATTTTTTTCTGCTTTCTTCTTATTATAATAATTAAATTTATCGAGGGGAAAAATTGCTTTATTTATATTTCTAAAATTCAAACAGCTCTTTTAAAAAAAATAACATCTTTTAATATCCCTTAAAATTTTTGCGTAATTACTCGGTATTTTTTTAATGTTAAAATATCTCATTTATCTATTTTGCATATATTCACAAAAAATATTATAACATTTTAATATGTTTTGTTATAATAATATGTTTGTATGTTTCTTTAAAGATAATTAGAACAAAGGAATTTATAGTCATGTACACAAGTATTGCTTATATTTATTGAGCAATACCAAAGTATCTCAAATCAGAATTGCATTTCACTGTTTTTCTAAATTTTGATTGAATTGAGTAATTATTTTTGTTCATGTGAGTATCCTGATTTAAACTCAAAAATCAGACTCTATTGATTGCCTCGTGTTACTACCACACTTATTCGATTTCAGAAATATTTGTATTTTTTAATCAATTACCATTAGTTTTTTCGTAAATACTTCTTCAACTTCGATCTAACTTTATGAACTATTTTTTCAACTTTTCTTCTTAAAAAAATTATTTAAGACAAGGACCGCGTTGAATGCAATTTTTAAATACGTGGTTAAGCAATCAATAATACATTGAGTATAAGCTGGGCAGCAATAATGTAAACTAGTTAGTTAAAATTGGGATTTGATGTTAAAATTATAATTTTAGTAAAAATGTTTTTTAAATTATCCGATTAACTCCAGGACAACTTAGTTTCTTGAACAGACCTGAGTCATTTGAACTTTCGAAAAAAATAATGAATATTTATCAATCGAGTAAATAAAATCCTCTATTAGTTGAAGGTGACATAAGAAAAAGAAGACAGCAGTGGAAGAAAAAATTGAATACATTCAGAATACGTATATATTTTGCACTTTTAAAAATTTTTTCGGTAAATTATATTTTTTCTTACATTTAAAACATGTTTCTTTTTCTACACTATCAATCACGATTCATTTACTTTACTTTTTAAATTATTTTGTTCTTCTTAATTTTCATTTATTTCTGTAAGTTATATTTTACCGTAGAAATATATGTGATTTCCTAAATTTTAAAAATCCATTCAGTAGTCTTCAAGAAAATGAACAGTCTATTTTCCATTTCATATTGCTTTTTCTTTAAACGCAAGATTTCATCTCATAGTGCGAGCGATTTGTATTAAACCATTTTCTAACCTTCTCATATTTACTAAAACGATATTAATAATAAAAAAATTCTATTTAGTCATATGTACAAAATGTCTAGAAATGAACATATACACTGGTGTGCAAAAATTAAGGACGAAGTCGAAACATTAGCATATCAGCTGAACGAAGAGGCAGAGCGGAGAGAAAGACCAATCAGGAGATTAAGTAAAATGATGTACGGTAGCACATGCGCAGATATGCAGGTAGACGTAATGGGGGAGTGTCTGAGTAGTATAAAGCATGTTGTCGGTGTAAGATCAGTATTTCTGGCAAAGAGATTGCATGCCGTATAGCAGTTAAAATCACACCAAGTTTCTGCCTCAGCGAGAAATGGCGAATAATCAATCTGTTAGACGACATCTGGATGCTTTTACCCGAGGTCGAATCATTGGGAAGTTGCAGGAAGGCCGCCGTGTGACAAGCGTGGCTGCAGAGTTCGGAATTGCTCACATCATCGTTTCACGACTTTGGAGACAATTTTAAATTACAGGAACAGATATCCAGGGGTTCAGTAGTGGTCGTCCATGAGGAACTACACCTGCAGATGACCGGTACATTGTCTTACACGCCAGAAGAAACAGGCGGAAGACAGCGAGAGAAATCGCTTGACATACGACACAGGCGACTGGACGACAGATATCGCGTTTTACCGTGGCCAGAAGACTGCACGGTGGGCGTCTGTTTCCACGACGCCCTGTACGGAGTGTAACTTTAATGCCTGCCAATCGGAGAAGGCGTTCTCTGTGGTGCAGGGAACACCGGAATTGGAGAGACAATAAATGGGGACGAGTACTATTTACAGATGAGAGCAGATTCAGTTTGAGTAGCGATTCTCATCGCATACTCATCTGGAGAGAGCTTGGACGCCGCAATAATCCCTCGAACATCATTGAAAGGGACAGGTATGGAGGTCGCGGTGTTCTCGTTTGGGGAGTCATCAAGCTTGGTAGTCGTACAGACCTTCAAATCTTCGACGCAGGTTCAGTCAACGAGACCCGTTATTGTAACGAGATTCTTCTTCCATATGTGCGTCTTTTTAGAGGCACTATGGGTCTGCAGTTCCTTTTCATGGACGACAATGCACCATGTCATCGCATAGTAGCTGCCGAACAGCTCTTAGAGAGTAAGGATATTGAACGTAGGGATTGGCCGGCACGATCTCCGGATCTCAATCCCATCGAGCATATATGGGATTTTCTAGGCAGACGCTTGGCAGCTCGTACCTTACCACCAGTAACGATTCGGGAGCTTCGATTGGCGCTGCAAGACGAAAGGGCAGCAATGCCTCCACAACTCATTGACACCCTCATTCTCAGCATGGGCAGACGCTGTGAAACCTGCCTAGCAGTCAGTGGAGATCATATCCTCTACTAAAAACCGGATGTTTCTTGCTGGACACCCATCACAGGGATGTTTCGGTATTCAGTCGCATTGCGCTCCATGCTACTTTTTCAATCAAGCTTCTTTTCATCCCTCTGATTTCTCTTTTAGTAAGTGTTGCTTACATATTACACATGTCCTTACGTATTGGACATCTTACGGTATTAAATGTGTTGATTTGGAAAGCTTTTGTACAAAGTTATATATTGAAAAAACCGTCTCGTCCTCCAATTTTTGCCCAACAGTGTATATTAAGTTCAAATAGAACTTCGAGTTCTGGATATCCCTATTGTTTTATTCTTTGAAAGTATCTCGACATAATTTTTTGTTAAATTTACAAAATAATGATGAAAAAAATTATAATAACTATAATATATAGATTTTGCTTTTGAAAGATATGTTTCAAATATCTTTTAAATTCTTTAAGCAATGGCTCTTATTCCGGTTTTATTTTGCGGTTTCTACGAGTCCCTAGGATTCTGACTATGATTCATATGCTTTTAATACCACATATTGTAACTTTGGAATATTTCAAATACCTTGCAACTTAATTTATACGGAATACCAGGGGAAAAAAGCAGAGTTAAAAGAAGAAAAAAAAAAAGGAGAACAATCAGAATTGAAAAAGAAAATAACTACGGATAAGTTTATTTCTAAAACTAATATTCCTTAGCTATTGCAGTTGTAAAGAATTTTTTTAAAAAAATTAAAAATAACAAATAACGGAAAGATGCAAAATTAGCTACTTAGTGCTTCACACGCAAGAAAGTCGTTATTAATATTTTTGTATCAAAATCTTAATTAAATTTCTTTAACAAATAAAAAAGAAACACTTAAAGAAAATATGAATTACTTATCAAATAAGAGCAAAAATCACGATTTAGGAAAATAATTTATTATCAGTTATTAATTTAACACAATTTTAAATACGATTAAAGGATTTTTTTTTCTGTAGAAAATGCCACAATACCAAACATTTAGAGATACAACTTTCGAATTAAAAAATAATTACTAATTGCGCGAATCAATGAAATAAGGTAAAATGAATCTTCAAGATGAAATATTTGCATGAGAACATGCAATTCAAAGCAATTTTTGAATTAAATATTTTTTTTAAAAAAATTAATTAATATCTTTTTTAGAAACTGAAGGTTTAATTCATTGATATATCATAATTTATGTTTATGTGTGTTTTATGTAAAGAAAACTATTTAATTGATTCTGAAGTGAAATAAAAAGTGTATTAAAATATCAAAAATTGTTTTTTTTAAAAAGCTAAGTAATTACGAAAAACATTTCGTAATGTCTACTTGAGATATACTAAAATTATATAAGTATTTAGGTTCCTAATTATTAATTTTTAAATTATTGTCTTTTTATTACTAGAAATTCAGCTGCAGAAAAAAGAAAAGGAGGTTTTTTTTTACACTGGAACGTCAGTTCGTGTCGATTAGTCATCGGAGCCTGGTTAGTTTAATCTCCTTTCCGAATTTTTGCAAGGAATTTGAAGATTTCCCATCACCTTTAAGCATTTTGCAATGTGATTGCACAGAAGTAGTATTCTGGTTCTAGGTTCATAAGGAGAGATTTTACAACTAAATATACCTAGAATGTCCGCTTGGGCTATTTCAACACCATGGCAATTTATCATTATAAACTGCTGTTTGTAAAAAAATCCAACACAATGAAGGAATCATCAGAATTAAATGGAATTTGTTGCACAATCTACTTGTATTTTACAAATAAAAAACGAAATTTTCAAATAAAAAAACAATATTAAGTGTCCAAAATCAGTATTTCGTGTAGCCGCCACGTGCTGCAAAAAGAGTTGCTATACGACTTGGCAAGGAGTCAAACAGATTTTCAATATCTGCTTGTGAAAGAGAATTCCTTATTGCTAGTACGTGCAGCAAAATTTCGAAATTTGAAGCTGCAGGAATGGACCACGAACGAGACGCTGACAAACCAAATCCTCCACGTGCTTAATAGATGACATATCCGGCAATTCACGAGGCCAAGAAAGAAGTTACCTCTGTTGGGCTGAACAAAAGTCTCACACTGACTTTCCAACATGTGGACGTGCATTATCGTGCTGAAAGATAACTCCAGGGTTGACTTGAAGGAAGGGAACGGCATCGGACTATAGCATACTTATTGTTATTGTACTTACCTTCAATTCGTAGCAAATTGAATCGTCCATGATATGAATTCGCACCCCAAATCATAGCTCCAGGTATTAGGTCAATATGCCTTTGTATTATAACGCACTCTGCAAGGCAACGTTCACTGGCATAGAGTTTAACATGAATGCGGTCACCATGGTCCCACAAATTGAACCGTGAATCAACTGAAAAGTCTACTTGGTGTCAATCAGCTTGTCAGGCTCTGTGCTGATGAGCCCTTTGTAGACACAGTCGTCTGCGGTTTGCCGTGAGGGAACCTGTATTAAGGCATCCTTGAAAGCATCCCACTGTGCAGCAAACGCCAATGAATTAACGAAGCGGTCATTAGTACACTTGTAGCAGTAGATTAACTGGGTGCCAACTGCCTGGAGGAAGCTGTACAGTTATCCACCGCCATGCGGAGCATGTGTCAATCATCGCGCACTAACCGCAACTTTCCATCGTCCACAGCCAGTTTTTTTGAGTTTTCGGTGCTATTCGGTTCACTGTTTCAAAACTCTCATCACTTGTTGAATTGTTCTGATGCACACGATTTTCTATTGCTCCCAGATTGTCTTTTCAAAGGCCGATAATCCTGTACCGTTCAAACTCCATAAGTTGTTAGAATTTATCCTTTTTTCGTCGTGGAGGCATACTTAGGTCTCACTAAACGTTCGACACTAACAATTAACCATTAGATACGTAGAATGGGTTGTTGGAGTACCTGTTTCCCTACGGAAACTTCACTTCCTATCTTTGTGATTGATGAGTGAGCTTTTTGCTTCAGCTTTACCTTAGCCCAGAACTGCATTATTATGTATTAAGAAATTAAAAATTTTAAAATAATAAAATTCAGTTTACATTGTTTTAGAATAATAAATTTACATTAAACAAAAATAATCATTAGCTATTTTCAACGTCCCGCTTTAGTCTTCTATTTGTACGATTTCAGCATCAGTTCAGAGGTCACTGCGCACGCAATGCGTAGACGGTAACTCTGAAACTTTACTATTTTATGTAACATATAATTGATACTTGCTTTTAAAGTTTATTTAATTCTGATAATTCCTTCATGGTGTTGCACTTTTTTACAAGCGACAGTGTAAATACCTATCGTTCAGCAAATTATAGTTCACTGAGTAGATATAATTAATAAGACAAATTTCCGGAATTATTATCGCAGATTTATTTAACCTTGATTTAAGTGTAATTGGGTTCATAGCGGAAATGAGTCAGTTAAACGAAAATCATTGTGTCTAAGTGTTTCGTTACATATCATTTGCTCACCTGCTCATAAAAAAAGAAAGAAAGAAAAATTCAATTTTCGAACCTTGTACAGAGCCAGCACCCTTAAACGAAGACTCATTTAAAAGGTGTGATTGTAAGCTCTGATAAAATTGCTAATTTATTGCTAGAGCTTTCTAAGAAGAAATTGGATGGTGATGGGCTATCTTGTTTTAATTTAGATTTCGATAAAGACATACGATTGACTGAAAGTGACCAAGAAGTATCTGGAAAAGGGCAGAAGTAATTGGTAATATCCCAATATAGCCTGATATATATGTTGCTAGAGATAGCTTTGAACAGATACAGCATGATAATAATGTAACTGGTAGATTTGCTACTCGAAATGTTTTGCGACAAAGTAGTGGTCCAACATAATGTTAAGGTCAGTTTTTTATGATATAAAAGGGTCGAAATATATGATAATTACATGAAATAATATTAAAAAGTCTATAAACTAAACCTTACTAACCAGTAGTCATACAATTTTTAACTTAACTCAGTGGCGTAACACAGCCGATGAGAGCCAAGGCCTACTATGTCCAACTCAGTATACGCGACCTTGGGCCCTGAGGTGCATGAGCAGATGGTCAGACTGACGCTAAACCCAAAGAGTTAAGTTCCCAAGTAAGCTTGGTAATCGTTTTATCGACCCACTGAAGGGATGAGATGTTGAGTCAACCTTGCATTGCCCGGGGAATGAATCTCGGACCTGTGGTCAGGAAGCGCAGTGCACTAACCGCTCAGCCTCTGGGCTTATGCCTACAATTATTTTATATATTTTATATCAAGTTGTCGAGACGAAACCTGTCCATTCTTGAGGGTAATTGAGAGAGAGAGAGAGAGAAACCCCGGACATTCTAGCGTTAATGAATTTCAAACATCGTGCAGAATAATTATGCATGGTTAAAAAAATATCCAAGGAATTTAGCGGAGTTTTTTTCCCCTCCTAAACACAGTAATTTTGTTCTACAATTAAACGTAAATTAGGAGAAATACATTGCTTTGGACAGAATAAATAATTAATTAATCTAGTAATCATTGTTTAAGTATAAAATTTGTGCAATGATCATGAAAGTTCGTAATAATGAATAAATCTAACTTAAATTTATATTTGAAATAAGAGTGATTTTAATCTTACGTGTTAGATGCATCAGAATTTTCTAATTATATAAAATATTTATTGAATGACATTAAAAATATATTTATATCCTCTTTCACTTTGGACATTTGAAAATCATTGCTTGAAAAATCGAAACTCTTTCGAACATTTCTACAATCAAATGATCATTAGCTTAAATCTTCTTTTTCCCAGAAGATTAAGTAAACATATTATCGGCTTAGCGTTGAAAAAAAACATTTCTTTTTGTGTTACTGGGAAAGGATTTGATAAAGGTTTTCTTTATTTATTTTCGGACTTAGATATATCTGTAAAGGTCAGTGATTTATTGTTGAAGTTTGGTTTCCCTGCCTTTAGCACAGCCTGCGTTTGTGCCAGTTTTGAAGAACACGAGTCTAAAAACATTTTTCAACCCCAATTTGACTCCTACGAAAACTTTTTGATTCATATTTTATATCTCAAAAATACTAATGGAACTTGAAAGAAAGTGATAAATGCATTGTTTTATAGGGTCTGAAAAAATCACAGCATGAATCTCAATAAAACTGAAGAAATTTCAGGAATTTTCAAAGAAAAATTTTATCAATGTACAAAAAAAAGTTTTTTTAAAAAAATAATATTTTAAATAAATGGCAAAAGTAACAAAAGTTTCTTCCAAATGTTTTCTAGTCTGGATATTTTGATAATAAAAGTCAGGCATAAAGTGAATTTGTTTCAATATTCATGAAATATCTTTAAAAATTTGAATGACATGCTTTCCGATGGTAAGTACTTTAATTGCATGCATTTTAATTAATCTTCGGTTTCTAAGTGGGGGTTTAATTATATATATATATTGGGTTGTTTGGAATGTAATTTTGTTTTTTCCCGACAGAGGAATTAATTCTATTTTTTGTACCCAACTTCACATTTAAGCCGTATAATTTTTATAAGCTTTGAGAGCTCATATAGCAAGGCCTGTGTGTGAAAAATTCCAATTAATTTTACGCAGTAGTTTTTGGCTGGTGTCCTTTTAAATATGGAGAGCGATAAGCAGCTTTTTCGACATATCTTACTGTTTTACTACAAAAAGGGTAAAAATGCTGTTCAAGCCAGAAGGAAATTAACCGATGTGTATGGAGAAGGTGTGTTGACAGTACGCCAGTGCCAGAACTGGTTCGCTAATTTTCGATCCGGTAATTTTGATGTCGAAGATGCACCACATTCGGGAAGGCCGGTTGCAGCTGATAAAGACGCGACAAAGACATTAGTTGATGCGAACCGATGAATAATAACACGTGAGATCGGATTGAGGTTAAATTTATCAAATTCAACAGTTGTTGACCACTTGAAAGGCCTGGGATTATTCTCGAAGCTCGATGCATGGGTCCCCCATGTTGTCACAGAGAGAATCTGTGTCGCCGCAATGACGTCTGCGATTCGCTTCTCTAACGTCACGAAAATGATCCATTTTTGAAGCGCATCATCACTGGGAACGAAAAGGGTCAAGGAGCAAAAAAGATTAACCTGCTCAAACCATTTCCAAAGCCAATATTCATCAAAAAAAGGTGATGCTGACTGTTTGTTGGGATTTTAAAGGAATCGTTTTTTTTTTCAGCTTTTACCGGATAACACAACGATTAATTCGGAAGTCTACTGTCATCAGCTGGACAAACTGACCGATGCACTTCAACAGAAAAGGTCAGAACTAATCAACAAGAAATGTGTAGTGTTTCACCAAGACATCGCGAGTCCTCACACAAGTTTGGTCACTCGCCAAAAGCTTTTACAGCTTGAATGGGATACAATGCCACACACACCATATTCTCCAGACCTGGCACCATCGGATCATTATTTATTCCAGTCACTCCAAAAATTTTTAGACGATAAAACCTTCACCTCAAATGAGGAGTCCAAAAACCACACCTCGTCAACAAAGACCAAAAATTTTATGAGCGTGGAATTATGCTACTAAACAGATGGCAAAATGTGTTGAACCAGAACTTTCAATATATAATTTAATAAAGTACCACCTCGATTAGTTTTTTGCCAACAAACGACCAAAAATTTTATGAGCGTGGAATTATGCTACTACCAGAAAGATGGCAAAATGTGTTGAACCAGAACTTGCAATATATAATTTAATAAAGTACGTGTTTATTATACGAAACCTGTCTTTCATTTCCAATTTTTGTCTCTTCTCCCTGTAATTTTTACCTTCCGCTCCGAAGAGTATTTTGTGATGTGTGAACATATATATTGTTTTAAATTTTTTGATATATAAGTCTTACCATTAAAATCTTTCATGTGTATTGAAAAACATTATTATAGCCGTCAACTCTTAATATAAAAAAGGAGTTGAATTTCTGAAATTAAAGACTATGTTTTTTACGCTTACGATTTCCATAAAATCCGTTCTTAGCTTATCTACACCGACCAAAAAAGACATGTTTACCAAACTTTTAGGCCTTGTACTTCAAAAGTAGGAAGTTTATTCATATGCCTCGGTAATCCAACCTTTGGACACGTTCTCCCTAAGGTTCATTCTTAGTGAGGACTCTACTCAACAAAAGAAACTTGCCAACCAAATCTCACTTTTGTTAGTATAATAGTTCAAAAACGACAATATTTTTTTGCACTACTTTAAAACCCCAATGCAATCGATTTTGATAATTTTTAATTAATAAATCTCTACTCGATGAAAAAAACCTGCCTTTCAAAATTTCTTGTCTGGGACGGAATTGAAACGGGGTTTATTATGTATAATGGCCTTTAAACATCGTCGCACCCTTTCAAAATACATTTCATAAAACACTTTCTTAGTAAGGCTGTACTCAAGAAAAGAAACATGCCTAACAAGCTTCAAATCAGTAGGCTTACCAGTCAAAAAGCGGATTTTTCTTTAAACCAATTCGCTCTAAGTAACCACTGCAATATCAAACTTGGAAGTCGATTTCTGTGAGAAAAATTCTTAGTAAATCATTAAACAAAAGAAACATAGCTGTCAAATTTCAAGTTGATGGGTCTAACAGTTCAAAAATAGCACCTTTTAATCCATATATTCCCGCAGCTCATCATAAGAGTAGATTTCAGTTATTCATGAATCTCAATAGAGAAATAAATGCTTTCCGAATTTCATGTATGCAGGTGTAATACTTCGAAAACGGAAATTTTTACGTATAAAGAACATTTAACCCCTCACAGAAACCTTTAGGGGAAGATTTACGCAAAACCCGTTGTTAAGAGATCTCTACTCAACAACAAAAAAACATGTTTACTAAATTTCAAATTTATAAGTCTAACAGTTTACAAACGGGCAATTTTTACTATACACTCCCTTAACTACCCTTAGGAGTTGATTTCACAAAACCATTTGTTAGAGGATCTGTATACGTTTTTACCAAAACACGCACTATGATTACCGAATTTCAATTCTGTAAGTCTAATACTCGAAAAACCAGGACTTTTTTATAAAAAAAATTATCTGTAACCCTTCTTCAAACTTGTAGTTGGCCGATCTTTACACAATAGAAAAAATATGCTTACCAAATTTCAAGTTTATAGGCCTAATATCTCATAATGATTATTTATAATGCTTCTTAACCCTTCACAAATCCTTTTTTTAAAGATTAGATTGAAAAAAATACATGTTGAGATCTAATACATCATTTTTTTAGTAAATACATTACCTTGATGAATTTCTCCAACTCTGATTTCCGTATTTCAACACATGAAGGAACAATTAGGCGAATTTTTTTTATATGTGAAGAGAGTTCCTACACACAGAATGTAAATATTATTTTATTTTTATCTTGTATATTGTAAAAAATATTGCAACCTTGAATGAAATTGTAAGATATTGTATAAATGTTTTGCATCAAAGATCTGTGTAATTTTCTTAAAAAAAAGAAAAACATGTTTGTTGAGAGAGAGAATTTCATTTACTCAGAAATTTCACACTATACTCAGAACATTCTCATTTTAATAATCAAAACGCTAGTTTTTGGCTTGTCAATGGAAATATATAATTTTCTTATCAAGTCAGGGTGGGAGCATCACATTTTTATTGTTCATGAATTATTCCTTGTATTTTTCTTCGTAGCACGACTATTCACCTAATAATTAACTTTATACTCCATCTTCTGCATGATATTTCCGGGTATCAATAAAGGAATTTAATCACGGATTCTTGATAACTGGAATCGTCGTGATAGAGATTACTTATTTCGATGCTTTGTAATTCAAATTTATATGAAATTACTGTGTAGGATTGAAATATGTTTCAGAATGGAAATACCACGTTTTATGCGATCAACTTTCGGGTTGGAGAATTGTGTGTGTGAGGAAATATTCTATTGAAATTTGTACTTTTTTGGTGTTGAACTTTATTGAGTATTCATCTCTTGAATAATGGAGCAACGAAAACAGAATAAAATAGAAATTCGAAGAAACTAAGAACTTAGACAAGATGCAAGAAAAAAAAACACGTTGAAAGTATTTTTTGGAATAGTTGCTAGAAATTAAGTTACAGAATATAAAGATGGATAAAAAGATAAATGCTATGTAAACTTATAAAAGTTTTTTTTTCTGAAATTTTAAAAGAAAGTACAATTTTTTTAGTTAAAAATATAAATACATGACTTTTTTGTTAACAAAAAATTAAATATATTGTAAATGAATTAAATGTATTGAACTACGCAACAATGAACCTTATTTTTTTAAAAAAATGGATAAGTAAATGAAAGCTCTAGATTTTTATTTTGTACCTAAACTATCTTCGAATATGAAAGGCTCAACAAATTTTGTGATTCATGGGCAATATAGCATTTTTAACTAGAGAGGTAAATAATACAGAGATAATTATACTAACTCAAATCAAAAAGTAATAAAAAATATAAGCGAGCGTGCCTTATAAATAAGCAATTAAAAATATTCACTATGTATAAGAGAAATAAATATAGCTCGTAAGAAGTTATTTCCGAAAAGTCAATGTAAAGTCACCACTAAATATAATCGCTGAAGAATGTTTTAAACAGGGCAAATTTTTCTCTTTTGTTTATAGACTATATGTATATTTTTAAAACGTATGTTTCAGCGCATAACGCACATTTTTAAACACTCGCCTGATTTTCCCGAGTTTTCTCGGGTTTGTACATATTGTATTTCATTATCCCGATAAAACTCGGGTGCGGGAGAATTCGCAGTACGATTAGTTTTATAACGGTTTTACTCGGCCTGGAGGAAATGAAAGGAGATATTCAGCTTTGATTGGCAGTTTGCAAAGTTTTGTTGGTTTCGTGGAACTTTTGGCGGGACATGTCATGTGAATTCCCAATTGTATAGTATACGTTGGCTTGTGGATTAGTAATGTATAAGGACGGATAGTTTGGCTGTGAAAAAAAAGTAAAATAATGACGATGATGTAAGATAGCGAAAGCGGGAATTTTTTGACAGTGATTCTGAAGAGGTGGATATTGACAATAATGGAAGTGACTCTTCTATATGTAGACTACATTTTGCGCTGTAAATCAGGAGGTTCACAAAGACCTAAACAACTTAGAATGGAACTGATTGAAAAATTAATTTCAGAAAATTATCGTGACTAGTTTTCTGCCGCATCAGGAAGATATAGCGGTAGACCTTCAACACTCAGGTTAACCTCATGGAATTTCCCAGATGTTATACCTGCTACTGGAAAAAAAATCAAATTCCTCGAGACAATATGCTATGTGCTCCCACAAAAGAAATTCCAGAGGTAGGCCAGTAAGAAAAGCGACCGGATACTAGTGTATGGAATATCTGGTGTCACTTTGTGTTGCCCCTTGTTTCAAAATCTTACAAATACTAATATGTAACTTTGTTTCCATTTGCCCGAGATAACTCGGGATAGTAAACTATAATTAAAACTAAATGATTTTACACCTGTAAAAAATTAAATGTTCAACTTAAAACCTACATATTTTGTTTTGTTTCGTTTCTTTGTATTTAATAATAAAATTTTAAAAAAAATGTGACGATTTTTTGCAATTTTTTTTCAAATAAAAATTGTAAGGGATAAGGTTAACGAAAAAAAATAAAATCAAGATTTACGACTGCGTGTTACGGCAGGGGCAAAAATATAGCCCTAAAAATGAAGAGTATATAAAAATTAGATCTCGAGTTATATATTTGGCCTCCTATCTCGTTGATGTTTCCTCATCTTCTTATATATCAACATAGTCCACTGTCATTTTAAATTTGCCTTGAATGAGTTATTGATACATTCATGTAAAAGCTTAACTAATGCATTCATCCGCATAGAATAAGTGCTATGTCTGTGAGGCACTTTGAAAACAAATTCTTCGTATTATCCTTTAGAAGGGACCTGAACATGTCCCAAACTTAGACTGGAAAAACACTTTGAAGCTTCTACCGAACATTTCTTATCCCCAATTTTACATCGTTTCATCCATACATCCATCTCAAGCTCATGAATGCAAATATTTTCTGGTTTACAAGATTTTAACAAAGGGTTACTTAAAAATAAAAATAGTTCTTATATGAGTAGGATATATAGCGGAATTACTACGTGACCTATGGTCTTTATGTGAACCATTTTTGTCAAAAGTTAAGAGCATCGAATGTGTACATTTCAGGGTTTTTGTATGGGAAAAATGGTAAGATCTATCGAACGAATACTCCTAAAAACTTTTAAAAAATTCATTATGAAAGTATAGGAGTGGGTCACACATACACCAGTAACCTTTAATTAATATATATATAGGCTATGAAACTCTATTCAATATATATATATATATATATATATATATATATATATTGAGAAGTTTTTTACTATTTATATTTATGTTTACTCACATTTGTATCCATTTATTTATGAAGTACAGGAACGATGCATTCTGTTGATATTTAACAGGAAATACAATTCTCATTTTGAATAGAGTCATTTCTAAATAATCTCTATTATCTGTACTGCATCATTTAATGTAAATATTTCCAGATCCATTTGAAATACATTGAAACGTTTTCATTTAATCATTATCCAAATGTATTTGAATTTAGGTGACAAATATAAATTTATTGAGCTTTTCATAATTTCATTTTATCATTAGAAAATGCAAAGTTGGAATTCTTTAAACAACATTAGTATAGTGGCCGCAGGTTAATTTAAAGAAAATTTCTAGCATCAAGTTTTAACATTCAAAATATATCATAAATAAGAACATTGGCTTTAAAATCTTGCATTAAGAGCATTGAAAATATTTAATTGCATTTGGACTAATAGTTAGAATTCAAAGGTATATACATTTATATTATATGAAATTATGTTTTTTTTTTTTGAAAACATACCAAAAGCCTATTCGGTCATATTTTAATCGATTTTTTTATTGTAATAAATCAAAAAGAATCAGAATTCCTTCTATTTTTTTTCATAATCAACAACACAAACATATTTTATGGAGTTAATACAGCTTTCAGAAAATTAGATTGATAAAATATTGAGTTTCACATCAACCGAAAGTAAAATATAAAGAGCTTTCGATTGAGTCTCTGAAATAGAAATGAAATATTGCCATTTGTCCAACATTCAGGTCCCCGATGGGAATTCTGGAATACTAGAACAGCAAACGAAGCGATCTGTTGAAAGTTCCATTAAGCGACGATGAGTGACGTTACAATGCTATCATATAATGGAACATCCCTCAGGGAGGACTACAGGGGCTTGTAATCACTCGACCACACACGTAGACGTGGACGATTAGCGGACGTTATTAAGCTGACCACACCATCAAAAATATCCGCATTGGATTTGGGATATCCTGGCGAAATTGGCTATTCAGTGGATTGTAGTGTAATTTCCTATTCCTTGTTACACATTTAAGATAACCATTTTTTTTTATCGAAAGAAAAAATGTACAAGGAAAAGAAAAATATAGCGGGCATTTCAGTGCACATACATGTTGTCATATAAGTAACATTCATGGTGGCATATATGTTTGACTGGTTAATTTCATTAGACTTAATTTAAATAAAATTAATACAATATGTTTTGGAAAACCTTCGATATAGAATTCGTAATTTTTTCCAGTTTTCATTATTTACGATATCAAAAGTTGACTCTTCCTGAAAATCATAAATTGATATGTAGAAAATATAATTTGAATCACAAGATTTGTGTGAGATGAGTTGTAATTCTCAAATGGTTTACATTAAATAAATAAATTAGAATTTTTTTTTTCTCTTTCTAAAAATACTCCGAATAATTCCTTCATATCGTTTGGTCACGAGTACACATGCTTTGAATTGGAAGGATTGGATACCACATTTATTTCATGGAATCACCCAGGATATGGTCCCTACAAAGTGATGGAAATATATTGCTTCGTTTACTAAAATGTTTTTGTAATAAAAACTGCCACTCTCTATCTAATAAATGAGCCCCTAAATAAGTCATTTCTTAAAAAATCTCGTATAATAAAAGGGGAGAAAAACTAATCGCAATTAATTCATGATTTTTTTAAATTTTAAAATTAACGAGAAAGAAAGATATATTTTGTCAAACTTACACACAGCACACACACAAAACCTCATAGAAAAATATGGCATATAAAAATATTAAAATTACAACAAAAAAAAAAGTAAAAGTGACAAGAAAAACAATAAAATGCTAATGAAGTCTTTTTTTTTATTTACTACTGCATAGCTTGTTTATTTTTTAAAAAAAAACTGGATACTTTTACATTAAAAAAGATGTATATTTTATTTTACTATTTCGAGTAAAACGCTGTGAAAGAAAAAAATGAAGCTATTTATAGAAAGTAAACAAATATAACCCTCAAGGAAGAAAATATTTTTAAAAAGATGTTTTATTTTTCTCTTTGTAGTATCATGTTCTCGTTGCACTATTTTTCTTTCACCATCATTCATTTCAGTTGCTTTTAAACATACTAAGTTAAACTTCACTTTAATGAGCAATTTTTCAAAATTTGTAGCGTTTATTTCCTTAAGTATGATCATTATTCTGCCTTAAATTGGAAGCTATTTGGGTAATAAACATAAAAGCTCACTTACAATAAAACACTCTATGGAGTAAAAACAAAAACACAATTCTTAACACTCACATCTTATGACTTCGTGCTTTAAAATTACCCTGTTTTTAATAAGCCAATAAACACAAAATAATTGATAATTATCTAAAACATTCTTCATAATAATGCTTAGTCTAAGCTACATTACTCATCGTAGGTATAATTCAGGAAAATACTCTAACATTATTTTTAGATAAAGTACTTAGTTGATGAATTAAAAAAAAGGTTTACAACAGTACAAGAAGATTTTTATGTGCTACAATCGCCTACTAAATTGTTTAGGTAGCTAAAAAAATATATGTTCTTAAAATCACGTAAATAATTCTTTTATTTTATCTTGTATAACTGAAAACTAATATGAGCTTAAGCCTGCATTAATTTAAATTAGCAATAGCATAAAAATCTTACACAACAAGAGTGATTTCAGCATCATTATAAGAAAAAAATCAGAAAACTTAGCTATTGTTGTTTGGAATAAATTTATAATAAAAACATGCATAACATATATAAATAAGTTATGCATTTTTTATTTCTCTTCTTAAAAATTAAGAACGTATGCCTTTAAATAAGAAACGCTGTTAAACGACAAATTCATTATTGATAAATAATGTATGATATATTTTTCTTCGTCAGACATTCATGAATGCGCAGCAAAAATGCAAATTTTAAGTTAACAGGCGAAATATATTAACTTATTTTAATGCTCACGACGTTAAAAAATACAAAAAAGAAGTAAAGAAAAAAAAAACTCGAATTTTTTTTTTATTTTCTTTCTTTTTTGTTTTAATGCAAGTTAAATATATATTAACAATTTTAATTGGCATTGTTCTCTCCAAACATTTTATAAACAAATTTATAAGTAATAAGAAATCATAAAGTAATTTTAAAAAAATAAAAAAAATATTTAATAAGAATTATTCTAATTTGCAGTAATTATTTCAAATCACAGAAACAAAATTCTTTATGATCATTTTAAAATAAATATTTTTTACAGATGTATTAGTAATATGATTTTAATAAAATTGCTTTATATTTATACATTTTGATACTTTTAAATCACTAGTTAACCTAATTTTGAAAATTTGGGAATTTTGATTTCGCAAATATGCTAATTTTCCGAAAAAAGTAAAATAAACTAAATATTTTGATAAAATGATTTTCGTCCTAAGTTTTGAAATCTTTAAGCAACACACAATTAACATTCTTTTTTTATTTTAGAAACAGTTTATGCTGTCTTAAGTAAAATAATATATTGTACGATTACACTCAATTTGCTGCTTTCGCAATTTCTATTCCGCTCGAAACTGATTACTTCATTCCAAAAAAATATATTTTTTTTATTTCTATGCAGATGTATATAAATTCTAATAAGAAATTTATAAAAATAACGCTTGAAAATATTGACGCCGCAAGAAAAAGTGCATATTTGTACTAATATAGAAATATCCCATAATAATCAAAAATTAATTTTAATATTATTAAACAAAAAGTAATGCACGCTATAATTCAAATATATATAGTTTGCACAAGAGTGAATCATATCCAAATTATTACACATAAATTGATTTTTGATGAAAAGCAATTTAAAATACTAATTCTGTCTTCACATGTTTTACATTATTCAGCATTAAAAATATACATGTACGTTGATAAATTTGTTTACATTTGACAAATTAAATTTTTTACACGATAATCATTAAAACGCCAAATCATTCCTTTATAAAAAAATCTCATCCGTAACATTTAAAAATAGCTGTTGGTACAAATGATAATATTCATTGAAAAATCATTCAATTTTCCTGATCTTGAATTATTTAAAATTCTTCAATACGAAAATCATTCTCTGCCATCACAAATAAATTAATTTTCGCCCTAAACCTCTCACAAACCAAGATATATCTGGTTAATCAACTGCGCAAGTGACTTAAAATCAAATAACAACCCAACATCCAAAAGCAAAATACAAACTTACCTTTCAAGGAAACGAAAGAACGTACACGGTATGTCACATGCTGCACAAAAGTTAGAACACGTTGAATAAACAAAACATGATAGCAGTTTTGTTACCGGTTCAGCTTTAACTTTCTGCCACTACTGACACTAAAATTAAAAACAAAAAAGAAAGCACCCGACTTTGAACGCAAAGTGAATGGTGATCAGAACTTCTTTAGAAAAGACCGGTTCATCAAGAACTTAACTGCCTTAAGAAGGGAAGGCAAAAAAATACATTCCATTTTTTTTTTCCTTTTTTTCAGGCATTGTAAATCTCTGCCAACTTGACGCTAATTCTTGACGACGTATGCTTATTTTCTAATGTTTCTACACGCAAGCTGTAGGGTATGTGAGGGAATTTTACCTTTGATTATATGCACCATGTTATGTCTGCAGGGAAATTTACTGATTTCTCTTTAGGAAGGTATGGATAAGCATCGTTGAAAATTAACACAAAGTATATATGCAAGAGTACTTGAACGTTGCGATTTTTTACAGCTTCTTCCAGTGTTTGTACAAAATGTCTAATAATTGTCTCATCCTTTTTGATATATTTCCTTTAAGCTATGGAAAAGAGTGTCTCGTAAGGTAAGCAATCTCTTACGCAATGTCTAGATGTTTTTTTTTAAATTTTATTTTCTTCTTCAGATTAAAATTATTTCCGCATTGGACGAAATGTGAAAAAATACCCTTTTTTATGTCTTTTATTACTTTTACGTAACAATTAATTGTAAGAAATAAAAAATCTTTATCACGAGTTTAATAAGAATCGTGAGTCTCTTTTGAGTCAATTTGAAAAACTAAACACATAAAGTTTGCTCTTGGCTACTGTGATATAAGAAGTGGTTATAACTGATATTTCTTTAAGAAGAATCTATTTCTGCATTGAGAAATTTATCGTAGCATTTTCTTTTCATGTAGAATATCAATCATTTTTCAAAGACCAAAAAACTATTTCTTAAACTGAAAGAAAGTAGTATAGTTTCTCCATTTTTATGTGTATATTCAGGGTATACTTAGTTCTGAGAAACTTGTATCTTCTTATTTTAACGATATATTTTTGATCCATGTAATAAGTAAAACCATCAGGTAGAAATGAAACAAAAACTACACACAATTATTTGTATAGCAATATAGTAACATATATGTGTCGTCATCAAAAATGCGAATTAAATCAAATAGTGATATGCATTTTCTGTCATACTTTGTATATAGATGTAATACTTTGATCTGTGCAATATTATGTATACTTGGGCGTGGATGTCAAAGTTAGTATTAAATTTAAACATAATGAATTAGGTTTTTAATAATATCACCGTTTTATGTTTTTAATAGGCATTGAGAATAACAGTAAAACTTTGATCAGCTATTAGCTTCTAAATGTTTCTTCGCAATAATTTTTTTGTTCTACACAAAAGGAAAAATTCGTAGACTTAAGAAGTAATGTTTTTTCCCATGAAACTGATTGCAAGCAAGTTACAAAATCCCTATTACTAATCAATAAGCTTTGAATCTATAAAATAAAGCAACGCCGCTGCAAGATGACTCGTTTTTTTTTTATGTCTAAACATAAAAAAAACCCAAAAAATATTCCTACCTTAATTTTTTGAAAATTTGAATACAATAAGATCTCCATTTTACGAACCTCTACTTCACAATTTTTTCTATTTTACGTACTTTTATCTGAAACCAAGAGTACATTTTGCTTTTTACTTCGTAAACTTACCTCCAAATAGTAAAGTGAATTTTCTATTTAACGATTTTTTTCTCTTTTGGTTCGATTTTTTTTCTCTCTATTTTTAAAATATGTCAGTACATTTCAAACTATTTGCTCTAATAACACATTTTACGGTGATCGCTGAACTTGAACTGATTTTACCAGAGGTCTAACACACCAAGAGCAATAAATTTATCGTAATTTTTTAAACAAAAAACTGTAATTTTATCAGTAATTAAATTTGAGGATGCATGTCTTAATGCACGTTTAAAGTGACTGGTTTTAAAGTAATGTCTGTTAAGCTCTACTTGTCGGCTTAAAACTAGAAAATATCATTAAATCTATTTTTCAAATTTGAGAATACAATGGACAATTCCTAAGCAATGGTGGGTTTTTTTTACTATTGGAGTTTCTTTTTGTGTGTAAAACATATAAAATAGATATTAATTTACAAAAAATTGAGGAAATAATGAACTTTTTATAATACATAGCGTTTATGAATTTAAAATTTCATTTATGTGATTTATAAAGTATATTAAACGATGACTATCTAACTAATTTTCCACCGAATGAACTATTTTTCGGTCTTTAGTGAGTTCATTCAGTATAGGTTTGACTGTAATTTCTTTGAAGTAATTTCCCTTTGTAATTGTATTACAACCTACTAAGCATTGAGTTTATTTCATTTTATAACGGGGAATTATCATTCATTAATAGAAGACTTCAATAAGAATAAAAAAATTACACATAAATAATTTAATGAATATTTTATATCCGTTCAAAACATGTACGCGAGCAGTGGTTAGCTCTTGTATTATAAACAACTTTTGTTAGAGAAGTGGTGAAATAAAGAATTATGTAAAAAAAAGGAAATCTTTTAAATAACCAGAAAGTTCAACAGCGATGCATCCAGCGTTCCATTATTACCAACAATAGAAGAAAAAATATTCAAAATAAATTGTTCTTTTAATATCACAAAAATGCAATTTAAGCAAGATTATTAATTTCAGCGAGTTTGTTAACGTATGTAATTCCATAATTGTTATTTATCGAATTATGCAGAACTAACACTTGTTGATTGTTAAGATTTCGAATAGTTTCCAGATCAATGAATACTAGAGCAAATCGTTTAAATTATATTTTAACTGATAATATTAATGATATGTTTTATTTTAAATTATGTCATGTAGCATTTTAATCACTGTCAACTTAACATGGTTCTCATACATCTTAATAAATCAAAATCCCGACACAAAGCACAGCTATTTAAATTATTGGAAAGTAATCTATCAATCAAAAAATAGATTTCCCTGACATTCGGAAACAGTTACAAATAGAGCAGCACGAAAATATTGAAAGTTTTTAAAAATATTATGTTTCTTCTATTCTCTTTGAAATATCTCAGAATTTAACAAGTAATATAAAAAAATTAAGTCAATTCCTACTTAGGTGAACCAAGAAAATTTTTATTGTAGTTACTTTTTATTAAATAGTTACAATTAATAGAGATATGTACATACATATGACAGAATCGAAATATTAAGTGACAAAATAGAAAGCGATTTTCCTTGTAATTTTCCATTTTCCTTTCTATATATGGTGTGGGGCTATTTTTTGTTTGTTTGTTACTATTTATCCATTAATTAAATTTAAATATTCTAAGGAAACTGTATAGTAAAAAATAATTCACTATTTTAGAAATTAGGCCACCACAGTTTGGATTCGAACCCACGACCTTTGAATTAACAGTAAAACGCTCTATCATTTGCGCTACAGGGACAAAAAGAACGTTTTTCCCTTTTATATATGTTTTTAACTATTATTTTTGTTTGTCACTGTTTATTCATTTTTTTAATTTAGTTAATGAATTAATATTTGAAAAAAAATGTATTAACATCAAGTGTCATCCGTTAAAAGTTTAAAAAATGTATTTGAAATTTAATGGAAAAATAGAAATTAATTTTATTAACGATAGAAAATGTGATTAATATACATATACATATAGGGTGGGAGTGAATTAATATTGGAAATTGAAACTATTCACTAATCATCTTTCTGATAGCTAACAAGATAATTCAAATTTTAGAAGTAGAGAGTGATACTTTAAATCACTACATATAAAAGTACCTTCCAAATACATTATGTTCTTTGTAATGGGATTGCAATTCTTTATCAAAATAAATTTTACTCTGTATGACATTCAGTTATAACTGTTTAAGGCTTTCAATAAATTTACCCTACATTTAAATTAGGAAATACGTCCATTTATGCTCTTAAACAGCGTTTCTCCCAAGCAAAGTCCACAGCATATATAAAGACGTACATAGTTAAAGAATAATAATAGTAAAATAATTTAATAATAGAAATAAATGAAAATATATCATAGAAAATTCTAGTTATTTGCCTTTAAGGTATCCGACTACCCTAAAATCATGATTTTTTTCAAAAATTGACAAATTTTGTTTATGATTTGTTTTTATAGGCCATCATATAAGCTTAATAAAAATACCAAGTGTTTTATTTTCCATTCACTAGAACAAAAATTACAAATGTTTTAGTAAAAGCAGGTGCCATAACTTTACACAAGATGACAAACTTTAAAATGCGTTTTACTCGAAATGTGTTTTTTGCGAAAAGTTCAAACGGGGACAGCGATTGCTCAAAAAGTTTTGAAAATAATTTGCTGAAATTTTTTGTGTATGTTATGTATAACAGTAGAAGTGTTTTGATCTTCAGATTTATCAATCGCTGCTTTATTTTAAAATTTACAGTCCTTTATGTGGATATAATCACTTTCTTTTTAAGCAATTTCGTATAATCACTAAGATAAAGTGCTCTAGGTTTTGTAAAAATTGAAATATCTCTTATCCTGAAGGTCATTTCAAACACGAATAATAAAGTAACACATCAAAATTGAAAAATGGAGAATCTTCCCAAAAATATTTTGTACAGAGCGGGCCCCGTTTATGTAATTTTTTGTACATTTTTACCAGTTTTTTCCCATTTTAATAATAATAATTTTTTTCTGCTTTCAATTTTAAGATTTTTCTTTAAAATATACTAAATAAATCTAAAAATCACAAAAAAATCCTCATGTTTCCATTTTTTCAAAAAAAAGTTGTCGCAAGTAGTCGGATTCCTTAAGGAGTTGATGCTTTATTTCTTGCAAAGTTCCTTTGTTAAAATGGAAAAAAAAGTGTTTTCTATAGAAAATTCTCGGAAAATAAGTCAGTACTTTAACACCCAAAAATTTCAGAGAAAAATTAATCAACTAAACGTAATCATTTCAAGTAAATAATGTGTATCGTTATGATGAACGTTATTCCTTGTATTACAAAACTAAACTCAGTGGTGCAATAGTCCATGTGGGTCACAATTTAATGTGTCCATCTCAGTTTTCATGAACTTGTGCGCTGAGGTACATGAACAGGCGTTCCGGTCAGTCTGACGTAAAACCCCAGTGTTTAGCTCCCAAGTAAGCTTGTTACTCATTTATCGGACCGCTGAAGGGATGAAAGTCTGAGCCAACCTTGCCCAGTCCGGGATTTGAACTCCGGACTTGTGGCGTGGGAGCGCGGTACACTACCACTCAGCCAACGGACAGTCTTTGTATTAATGAATGCTTTATGTTTCTTTGAACTATATTTTGACAAATTATGAACAAAAAATAGTGATGGATTCAGGGAGGATTATTAAGGCTCTTTCGAACATTAAAATATTTAAAAAATACATCATTATTCAGCTCGTTTCTTGTTGTGTGTAATTTATATATTTATTTCACTTACATTTTCACTCGATGGATTTTAATTTATAATGCTACTGGGTCATCCAAGATTTCGCAGGATAATTAATTTTTAGTTCACCCGCCGAATGGGAAATAATCACAATTTTGTATTACACGCGTATTCGGACAAATTAGAAAACACTTACTAGAAATCATAGATTCTAACAGCATCCAGTTGGCCAAGACAATAAAAGGTTAATATCTCGGGAAAAAAACAATGAATGCTTTTGTGGCTTTCTTATACGTTCACTTCTGGTTATCCGTGCGTATTGTTTTATTTTATTTATTTGTTTTTGCTAAGCTTCGTGGCGTCATTTTCATGACAGAGTAAAATAAAATATGGATGATTGAAGTATAAAAGCCTCTTCATCCTTTCCCCGATTGCAACCACTCGGAAAAAAGTGTCACATCATACAAAAATCCCTTAAATCAAGTCCAGGAATAACACACTTGGGCATTGCATTTTTAATGATACTACTTTTTTATGTTATATTGGAATTATTCAATCATTATAATTAGTTAATCTAGTGCTCCTCAAACTTTCAATATTTGTGACCCAATTTTCCATCATAATTCCATACAATAACAATGTTTTTAATTCAAAATGATTAGGCACTTTGACAATATGACCAAAATTACAAACCGTAATTTTTACATAATTTTGTATATGACAAGCTCATTGGATCACCAATAGTTATTAAATTTGTTTTTAAATTAGTATTGATGTATTCATGATCAAAAATGCATTGTTGCAGTGCTGATACATTTATAAGTACATTATACTTACACACTATCACAACAATGCCAAAGTTTACGATAACTCGCCAAGATAGCAATCCCGATATAGTATGTGGGATTTGCAACCGTGTGCTTCGTTTCATATAATGTCGCCAATACGATTGCGATAACACCTAAGTACAGTATATTATATTATTATAAACATATATATTTAACTATCCCAGAAGGTATTTTATTTTACTTCCTTTCAGTAAATTAATAGTTCTTAAATAATTTTTTATTTTCAACTTTTCGATATGTTCGCGCCCCCCTGGTAGGATATAACGGCCCTCTAGAGAGGGCGCCCCTCAGTTTGAGAACAACTGAGTTAATCCATAAATAAATATTTGTACGTCATTTTAAAAAAGCATTATATTTACATGAACAAGGAGATTGTTTATTAACCTCGCAATAGAAAGCAACACGAAAAGAATTGGGTATGGATTTCGTAAATCTGAGTCATTGTAAAAGGACAAAAATAACACGTCAGCAACTGGCATTGTCTCTCCAAACTACCACACCACGCCCACAGAAGAACATTTAACCGTGACTAAGATTTAAGATTAATCCTCCCTCTACAAAAATGGTTTTTAGTGGCAATAAGGCTCAAACTCATGACAAAATGGACCATGTTCGTGATCATGTCCTCAAGGTTAGCGTGGGCAATAGTGTGTGTGTATTTAGGGGTTCACAATCTTAAAATTAAGATTTAAAGAATTCCAAAAAAAAAGTCGGAAACGTTTGTTATAAATTAACAATATTTTACACAGATAAATAAATCGAAAATAAACCATCACATATTTTTTATAATCATGCTTGTTTTACCTCGGTTTAAAAAATATTTATTGCAGTAACATATATTAAATAAAGTAATTTAATCAGATTTAGTGATGTGTATTTTAATAAAAAATTGATGAAAACATGACAAAACTTGAACTACACCCAAACACACACGCATGCATATATACCTGTAAATGAGCCATCTTCTGAAAGTAAAAGCTGTGAAGTATGCCCTAAGGAAAATCATCTTTATTCTCCCCTCCACCCACAGAACGAAAAAGAGAAATACTTCTAGCAAGGGAGCTAATGGACACTAAAGCTGGATTTACTGAAAGCCAGGATCAGCTTACCAAAAATGTGGAATGTAATGCAAGGTGGCTTCAGGTCTCAACTACGGCATCTGGAAAAACACAGCACGTATTAGCTGTATTTAGCGAAATAAAATTAAGTAGAAAAAAGGGGATGTGTTTGTGTGAGTAAATACATGCTTTCAAATGATTTAACAAAAAACATCATATCTGTCAAAAGAGCGAAGTATCGGAATTCGCTTCAGTATCGTCAAACGGGTTGCTCCTAAATTTAGAAAAATAACAATTATAAAATCAATCTTGTATTTAGTTATTTTAGTGACAAAATATATCGGTGAAATATTGTTAAAATGATGTATTTTTGGTAGAAGTAGTAATAAATCACTATTTTAATCAGCAAATGTACAATAGTTTTCATTTAATTCCATGTATTATAACATTATAACTTATTTTTTATTCATTTTTATACCATTATCACTAAACATGTAGTTTATTTTCAAACATAATATATATATATATATATATATATATATATATATATATATATATATATATATATATATATATACTAGCTGGTATACCCGTTTTTCGCAAGGGTGAACTGAAAACTTAACACAGATTGAGAAGGAAAAAGAAGTTTTTAAAGAGTTAATTTTATGTGAATCGCGAATTAAACAAAAAAAGCTTTTTGCATATCTCAGCTAAACAAAAAAAAGAAAGAAAAAAAAACACATTTGTTAAATTTTAATTATTTAGATCTAATAGCTGATAAGAAGGATTTTTTTTTATTTATAATTCCTCGTAACACTCTTGAGGGTCGATTTTTCAAAATACCCCCCTAAGCTGATCTCTGCTCAGCAAAAGTAACACATTGTTAAAAGTTTTGCGTAATGAACGCTTAAAATAGTGTAAATAATTTGTATCTGAAAGTGTAGTATATTAATATTACTTTATGTTGTATTTATTTTATTTTAAAATTGTAATATTAGCAAACAGCGCCGTTACTAATATTATAATGACAATTAAAAAAAAACATAGCGAAATGTTAACGATAGAGTCAAGTTGGCAAATGCCTAGCTACTTTCGTAGCTCGAGCTTTATTAGAGCTTTGTAAGACCCTCCATATAGAGGCGAAATGCACTTTAATACTTTATCCAACCACATTATGATTTACTGCAGTTTTTTTTTTCTTACAATATTTTTTTTGGATCACTACACTTACAAATTAAGGGATATACATAAACAAAATACTCCACTTTGGAAAATTTAATCTGTTAGAGCTAATATATTAATTAAAGATATTCCACTGTAAACTTAATTATATACACCGTTCACGTAAAATAAGTAGTCAAATCATTTTCCAAGGTCTTCACTAACATACAAAAACATAGGACACTTAAATTTTAACATAAACTATTTTTTCGGGACAAAAATAATAATCTTTGCAATCCACTGAAAACGCCGTCATCTGAAAACGCAATATCTGCTACAAAACTATTCGGCTTCTCCACTAAAATACTCATCATAGACCCCGTGCTGCCATATATCTTGGAAGAGTGGATTTCAAAGAATATTCCTGCTAAGTATTGGTAGAATATTCCTTCTAATTTGGTGTGGTGTGATAGTTAGGAGAAGGGGGTGCCAGCTCAGGTGTCGTTCCCGTCACTTGACCATTGTTCAAAATTACGTGGTCCGTCTCCAAAAGCCCATCGTGTAGCTGAACAGTGCGACGTTAATATTCACTCACTCACTCACTGCAAAAAATACAGTGCAGTAGTTATAATTAGTTTTATACTTAAAAATGCAATATCTTCATATTCAATTAAAATTACAGGGTTATAACTAACTACTAACCACAAAAAAATTATGAAAGTTTGTCCAAATGATGTAGTGTGAAAGAGAAAGTTTATTTACTTTAAGTACCAGAAGCGATGAAAGTAGTTATTTTGAAAATAGATCAACTTCTTACTAACAAATGTGCGTAATAAAATCTTAAAAAACATTAAAATAAAGAGAGATTTATAACAACCTCTCCCTTCAAAACTTAGTTTTATTCTGAAATAAAAAATAGGCATTATTCTGATCACAGGAATTAATTAGAAGCGGGCCCCTTGCGTAGCCAAAACAAAAAGAGTTTTTCACAAACAAAAGATAGATATATGCTGTGGTGGGCTTTTTTGCAGCGCAAGCCAGATTTATTTGCAGATGCCAGAATTTTTTCCTACTTACTTGACAAATATCGATATATTTTTGACACTTTTTTTACAAATTTTTATAAATTATAGCATATGCTATAAATTATACATTATGTGTTATTCTGATGTATAAGCTATATTACTGTAAAGTTTCATTAAAATCCATTTAGTTTTTTTGCGTGAAATACCCACAAACATCCTCACAAACTTTCACATTTATAATATATATTAGATATACGTATGCACTAAGTATGTTAAATAAAGGCTATTGCTTACATTTATGAAGACTCCTGGAATTAATGTAAATGCGGCATAAGAAGATAAACCCTTCTTGAAGAACAATTGAAATACATTGCACCCAGATTTGCAAAATTACGCATTAATGCCCAAAAGTGAGGATTTTGGAAATCATCCTTCGAAAAAGTATTGACGAAAAATTAGTATATTCTAAATGCTTACAGATTGCGATATGTGGAAAAAAGAGAACGTGTACCCCAACCCATGTGTTCCCCGCGTCACCGTGGTACAAAATTCCTACGTTTGTTGCCTACAGTTTTGTTATGGCTTTATGTACGGTGCAACTAATGAGTCTTCTAAGCAGATATTTAGAAACTCAGTGATGATGAATTTCATCGGTGCTCTGAAATTAACAAAAACAAGCTGTAGAAAACTAAGATAAAACTCATTTTAAAAAACATAATTACTTAAAACTCTGAGTAACATAATAAATTATTCATTTATACATTTTGTAAGCGAAATAGCAAATTAAAGTCACATTTAAAAAAAAAGCACTTTTAAAAGGACTTAAATGATTTGAAAGCACTTTCCCTTTAGAAATGGAATTCTTAATCAGGTTCTCATTATATAGATGCTAATAGTATTAATTTCAAATGTTATCATGTATATTTTTTTAAAGTGAAATAAAAATTTATCAATGCACAATGTTGAATTTCGAATAACCATTATTCTCCATGCTGTTATTCAGTTTCATTATTATGTTCTTGATCTTGAAGTATTGTATTTAGTTTGATTGAGAAAATATGACATATATATTTATCTATACCTTTAAGACGTATTCAAACCATTACTTAAATTTAAAATCAATAAACGACGACCTTGAATACATTCGACGTGACATGTCTTTTCATTCATAACCCACAAATAAGAACGAGAGTCGCGCAATTCTTTGAATGAAGTAGAAAGTTATTCTCTTTTGTGTGTGTGTGTGTGATAGTAACTGCCTCACTACAAAAGCAATAACATAAATACTCCCGGATTTATCAAATCTTATCTTGGTTTTTTGTTACTTACAACGTGAATTTCATTGAAATTTTCTCTCTCTTTTTATCTACGCAACCGCCTTCGAAAATATGAGTTTACTGTCACGTAGACCTTGATTGATGGACAAAAAGAATGAGATCTAAAAGGCAAGGCCTGAATCGTATTAAAAAAAGTTGATCTCTACACCCTAAAGGTCAAGCCTTGTCTTGATTCGTCTCGCGCATGTGTAGATGGTCTAATAAAACATTCTATTGTCGAATTTAGTTGTCGAATGGATTTTGTAGGCGGTAAGTTTTGCATCTATGTTACTTATTTCCCTTGAGGAAATGAATGTGAATTCCGTTTTAAAAACAGGTGTTATTGTATTATAAAAAATAACTCTGGAAGGATTTTCTAAAAGGAAAAATGAATGCCAAAACGTGTTTCTCTCTTTCGGACTTAAAGATAAACAATTGCAATTTATTGTACCAGGTTAAGATTAAATTGATAAATTACTTACTGTTCGAAAAGTTACATTAGTTAGATTTATTTAGAGCCCTACATATTTCTTTGCAATGGCATTATGTTGTGTTTATATTGGATATTTGATTATTTTTGTCTACAAAAATAGAACTGAATGAATGAAAGTGTAAATTATATGAATATATTCTAAATTTCTGAGACAAAAAAAAGTTACGAGAGGGAGTTTTCTCTGTATTTCTGATGAAAATTTTTTAAAATTGGTATATTTTGTGCTGTGTGTTTCAATCACTTTTATCTCTTAGTGGGAATGTATAAGTTATTATCTGTATCACCTAATATTCTAGAGTTATTAGTAAGTTCTTGAAGACATAAAAAAAAAAAATTCAAAAATCTTTTAAGATGGCACAGTTTGAGAATGCTTAACATTCAGCTCTTTCATATCTTTCTTTATTTTCTTTTAACAGTAATCAGAAATCAGGGGATGAATTATATTGACAAACGATTAATTTTTAATAATCATGCCTGGTCATTATTTCCTATGATAGGATTAAGTAAAACCAAATTAATTACATTCTATAATAAAATAACGGTACATATACGCTTAATGAGAAAATATACCTTCAAACAAATGTGATATGTATACATTTTTAATTTACATCATATGCACACAGAGACACGAATCCCGTTTTTGAAGGAAGTAATATTTGTTACAAAACGCTGTTAGGAATATTTTTAGAAGTGCGTATTTTTAAATAATCTTATATATATATATATACAAAGGAGAAAAGGCGACTCACTCACTCACTCACTGACTGACTAATCACGATATCTCCGGAACTATTAAACCTACAGACTTGAAATTTGGTAATGTAGGTTCCCTTCATGGAGTAGACGACAGCTAAGAACGGATTTTGCAAAGTTCGAACCCCAAGGGGCGTTACGGGGGTTTAAGGGGCGTTATAGATAATTATTTCCATTACTAAACTATTAGATGTACAGTCGTGAAACTTGGAACACAGATTTCTTTCATAAATTAGATATTCCCTACATAAAGATTATTACAAAAATCGACCTCCAAGGGGCGTTGAGGGCGCTTAAGGGGCGTTATACATAATTCTTTCCATTTTTAACCTATTAGACATACAGTCTTGAAATTTGGTAAGCGGATTCCTTTCATAGAGTACAGATCCCCTACAGAATGGGTTTTGTGAAAATCGACTCTCAAGTGGCGTTGTAGAGAATTAAGTGGCGTTATAGGCACTCCTTTTTTAAATTATCAGACGTAAAATCTCGAAATTCAGTCAGCAGATTCCCTTCATTAAGTAGAGATTCGCTATAAGATGAGTTTTGTGAAAATCGTTTCTTAAGTGGCGTTGCGGGAGCTTAAGGGGTGTTATAGATAATTATTTCCGTTTTTAACCTATTATACGTACAATTTTGAAATTAGGTAAGCGGATTCCTTTCATAGAGTACAGATCCGCTGCAAAATGGGTTTTGTGAAAATCGACCCCAAGTGGCGTTGTGGAGAATTAAGGGGCGTTATATAGGCAATTAACTCCTTTTTTAAAAAATTAGGCGTAAAATCTTGAAATTGAGTTAGCACATTCCATTCACTGAGTAGAGATATGCCGTAAGATGGGCTTTGTGAATATCGTTTCCTAAGTGGCATTGCGGGGGCTTAAGGGGCGTTACAGATTATTATTTCCATTTTTAAACTGTTAGACGTACAGTCTTAAAATTTGGTAAGCGAATTCCTTTCATGGTGTAGAGATCCGCTACAAAATAGCTTTGGAGAAAATTGATCTCCAAGGGTCACTGAGGGAGATTAAGGGGCGTAATAGATAAATATTTCCGCTTTTCAACTAAAAGAAACACCTGCTTGAAAACTAGAAGGTATATTCCGTTCATGGAATAAAGTTCCTTTTACAAAGATTTATGCGAAAACGGACCCACGAAGGAGTGGGGTTGCGAGGGTTTAAGGCGTGTTATAGAATAATTGCTGTTTTTGAATTTAACTCATTTACTTGAAATTTGTTGAGCACTTTTCTTTAGTTGAATAGAGTACCACTAAGAATGGATTTTACGGAAATCAACTCCAGGGGGAAGCGGGGAGAGTTATTGGGCGTATTGGTAGACAAAATTCCCGTTTTTGAACTGCTAAGACTATAATAATAAAATTTGGTTTGCATGCTTCTTTTGTTGAATTGGATTCCGCTAAGTGTGCTCTGAATGAGGTATTGATGATAAAAATTCCTTTTTTGCTCTGTTAGATTTAGACTTGAAATTTAGCACACGTTTTTATTTTATGGATTAGAGATCCACTGAAAGTTGCTTTGGTGGAAATCCACTTGATTATTAGGTTAAGTGAGCGAAAAATATCTTTCTCCATCTATTTTAGATATAAATAGAAATATTAAATATTATAATTTATGTTTTTTATGTCAAGGGGCGAAAGTGTAACAGCTATAAATATATTTTTCAATACAATCGAATTCTTAATGCTAGATATCAATAATTAATATATATGTAAACAGTATACATATATACAACATCGTGAAATACCCAGTGAAGCGGGTGGGTAACCGAATTGTTCGAACCGAACCGAATGTGTTCGGGTTCGAATCCCGAGTAAGCATTGGCTGTATTTTCTTCGAGAAAAGAAGTCGGTCTTTCGCCTGTAATGTATTCCCGTCTCTAATGGAAAGCAGCGCACCCCTTCTTGTTATATGATGGGATCATCCTCTGTGATAAATGTCTATATTCTTCTGTTTGTATTGTATGTTTCTGTTTTTCCACTTGTATTTCATATGTATCCTAGGGAAAAATCACACGACAACAACAACAATGTAAAATCTGAGCGAACTCAATTATTTTTTCATTGGGATTTTCTCTCTTGGAAAAAGAAATTTTTAAAATTACTTTATAAATGGTCTTATACATTTGAGTTAATTTTTTTCATTAAACTAAATTATAACTCATTATATTATAACTCTATGTCTAAAGCGTTTTATTTTTATACGGTTTTTGAGGTGAAATAACCTAAAAAAAATACATGACTTATTAAAAGGTTTCCTTTTTCAATATTAACTTATATTAGGGTTAATATATTTTTCTCAAAAAATTTAAATTCTAAAGAAGATTAAAATTTCGCTTCTATTGAAAATTTAACTTATGACCCAATGTTCTTATATATTTAAAGAATATACATTTTGCTACATGTATTAACTTGTCAGCTTTTGTGAATTTTAAAAATCTTTATTTCACTTGTATAAAAGTTTCAAAGGACATAATACATGCAAACACATAGTAAAATACTTTTTGATACATGTTTGAACTTCAAAAAATGACGAAAAGAGAACAGAATATTTCAATCGTAATCATTTTTGCCTTTACGGTACCTTCTCCATTATTAACATTCTAAGTGCGTCAAAAGAAGATGCATCACAACAATACAGCATTTCGGAAGCCCATAGAAGAAAGAATAGGTGGAAAATCCTGTATCTTTTCCAACTCTTTCATCTCTTTTTAATCAAAGTATAAAAGTAAAAACGCTTTCTATTTCCTTTTAACTTGGAAAGAATGCATCTTTGGTAAAAGGAAATCGGTTTTGCAGCAACAGAACGAGCATTACTCATTTGCCTTGAACTGACGATTCCTTTCCTATAAGGTTCTATGTTTCTTTTGATGTTTCTTACTTTTTATCTGCCTGACCTTTATTTTTCTCAGTTTTGACCCTTCGTCATTTCATAATGCCTTACGAAGTGGGTAATGGAGGAACCACAATGAAACTGTAATGGATCCTTCACATAAATATGCACAATATTATAACTTGTGATTACTTTGTCACGATGGTTTCCCGTATATGGTTGCATTTTTTTAAATTTTAGCTTACAATTTAAACATTGCTTTTCATTTATGAAATATTTTTACAGAAAAACAAAGAATTACATGAGTTCAACTATTTGTGCTATTTAAACAAACCCATACATGGAAAAATTGATTTTTACTCTTTTTGTTTTATCATGTTTCCAAATCTTTAGCTGCAATATTTTAAATAATTGCATTCAAATTTTATGTCTGACAAATTCGATCAAAATAGATAATAGGAATTTATATCCATTTACAAAGTTAAGAAGGGAGGTAAATGTATTTTCTCATAAATGTTTTAACATGTAATAATTTGAAATTTCAACATAGGAATGCTGAATTTATGAGTGTGCTTGAAAGTTAATGATGACATATAGGGTTATTAAATGTAATGATCTAGTATCAGAAATGCTTAGTGGGTAGGCAACATGTTTCGGAGAAATGATTCGGTGATTAATTTAATACTTGAAGATGTAATAAAAAATAAAAATTAAGTAATATATAGAGAATTTAATTATCCTTATATATGTATATATATATGTATATATATATATATATATATATATATATATATATATATATATATTTATATATATATGTATATATGTATATATATATATATATGTATATATATATATACATATATATATATATATATGTATATATATGTATATATATTTATATATATATGTATATATGTATATATATATATATATATATATATATATATATATATATATATATATATATATATATTAATATCTAACAGAGAGATAGAAATAACTTGAATACTATTGAAAGGTGACAAAAAATTCAAATTTGGTAAATATAAAGTGATGGATGTTGTACTATTACAGCCGCAGCTTACAGCAACATTATTACTGTTAACTGTTTCATAAAAATATGATCTTAACCTGTTTTATGTCTATCGAACCTTCTTTAATCTTATTATATATATATATATATATATATATATATATATATATATATATATATATAATTATGTATGTATATATGTATAATGTGAGTGAGAGTATGACCAGAAATCAAAATAATTATTTATTTTAAGTAATACATAAGTATATTGAAATAAAATCCAAAATAATTTTTTATTTAGAAATCTGTAACTAATGTACAGTAATTCTTTCTTCTATGTGGTAATTTCTTCCTTAATGTTCAAAGTATTTTTTTATCCTCAAAGACTTCCCTTCCCACCTATTTTTTGCTTGCATATTAAAGCTGGTTCATTTATGATGTTGTTCTTCTAAGACAAAAATAAACCTGGACTTGTGAACTAGCAGCCTGTGAAACAACCTAAAATTCATTTCATACATGATTCACAATTAAAACATAAACAATTGATCCTAAATTTAATTATTTGGCGTACTCCATAACATCAGTTTGAGTACCCCTGGAGTAAAAATACTTTATTTTGTAGACCGCTGATCTCAAGATAATTTCCTGTCTTTATTTTCTGTTCTTATTTTATTTATAAAAAAATATATCAATGTCTTTGGAAAGATCTTCAACTAAGAAAACATACAAAGAAATATTAAATCTACCTAAACATTAAAATAATCTAATATACATATTTTTTAATATTAAATTCGTTTGTAACTTCACATAAAATTAAATTGTTTAGTTACAGCTAGATAGTCGTCTGCATTATGTATGTCAATTATGTTTATGATACGTGTGAAAGACTTAACTAGAAAAAAGAACAACTTATATTATAGTTAAAAAGTTGGTGACGCTGCTAAATTGTATCATGAGCTATTTACAAGGGAATTAAAGTAGCATTTCACGTAACGGAAAGTGCAAAGACAAATATAAAAGAATTTATCACAATATTCTCTACAATATATAATTGTATAATTAAGTTTCAAAGCAAAGAATTAAATTTAAAAAAATTACACAAGCTTTCAAACATTTTTTTTTCAAAAAAGCTTATGTTAAAAAAGTAAAATTAATATAATTGTAAAAACTTAACACACACAAAAAAAGGAAAAGAAAAACCTTTTTTATTTTATTTTTTTAACCAATTATTACTTAAAAATGTGTTTTTTTTTTCAAAAATATTAAAATTATAAGTTCTAATGCCTTTTTCTTTTTTTTATTTAGGAATGTTTTATTTTTATTCGCATTTAATTATATTTACCTATTATACAGAGTCTTTTTTTTTTCAGGTATAGAAGTTTAAGTTGGCATTACTTTCCAAGATCGTGACCGATTTACCAGCTGTCAAGTGATTTATTCTCAGTTTGGTTTGACAATTCATCATGAATAGACTCACGCCTGAACAACACTTTCAAATTGTGCAATTTTATTTCGAAAATAATGGTCGATTTTCATAAGCGAATTTTGTTTAGCGATGAAGCGCACTTCTGGTTGAATGGCTACGTCAACAAACAAAACTGCCGCATTTGGAGTGAAGCTAATCCACAAGTGTATGTCGAAACACCGTTACATATAGGGTGGTAACTGACTGTTTGGTGCACTTTATGGGCTGGTGTAATCCTTCTTCAAAAACGATGGATGCCACAACGTTACAGTCAATGGTGATTGGTATAGAGCCATGATTACTAACTTTTTTATTCCTGAATTGAACAATCATGTTGTCCAGGAGCTGTGGTTCCAACAAGACGGCGCAACATGTCACACAGCTCGTGCCACAATCGATTTATTGAAAGACACGTTTGATGACCGCCTAATTTCACGTTTTTGACCTGTGAATTGGCCTCCAAGATCTTGTGATTTAACACCGCTGGACTATTTTTTGTGGGGCTATATAATATCATTGGTCTATGCGGATAAGCCACAAACGCTTGACCATTTGGAAGACAACATTCGCCGTGTTATTGCCGATATACGGCCACAAATGTTGGAAAAAGTCATCGAAAATTGGACGTCCAGATTGGACTACATCCGAGCCAGCCGTGGCAGTCCTATGTCAGAAATGATATTTAAAATGTAATGCCACAATATTATCTTTCGAATAAAAAAATCATGTCAATCGAATAATACATCGTTGTTTTATTGCAATTTAAAGTTCTATACCTCTAAAAAAACACCCTTTATTATCTACAGGATGTCATAAGTAAATTGCATTAATTGGATAAAAATAAATACTAAGTTTAATTGCAATAATATTTTAAGAAAAAATATATTTATTATTTATTAATAAGTTGTGGTTTTAATTAACGCTTTATGTGTGTAGTTTCCTTAAATGCGTACTGTTGAATTTTAAATCTGCAATATTTTGAGGTATACACCAATGCAATCGTAACAGGGATTATTTATCTTCTTCCTAAGAGATTAAAAATCCTTCATTAATTTATAAGTAGTTTTTTTTCTCATTTTATTCTTAATTACTGTTGTCTTAAAGGTACGTAAAATTTATTAAATTAATAGAGGTGTAATTCAGTTCTTATGCTTCTATAATTTAAATTATTTGCGAGGTAAAATAATTACGATATAATTAAATTTACCGCTACATTAAGACAATTTTATTACCTGTAATTATTTTGAATATACTGAAGAAGAAATATAATTAAACTCTTTCTCTCTCTCTCTCTCTCTCTGTATATATATATATACATGCATACATGTTATGTATATATATAATACAGGGTATCTGGGCAAAAATAATACAAAAGTAATGGCTTTTTATTACAAAACTACTCATCAGAACATAGTAAACTGTTCATCCATTGATTGGAAAACGAAGTGTTTTTGTCAAGTCCAATCGGCCACTCGTGCTCGCATTATTTGGCAATCGCAGACAATAAACTTTTTACGCTGACTTTATTAGTAAAGATGTGGATGCCACAGTAAAATATTCAGTGCATACTTTGGTTAACATCTTTTAAATCAGTTACGCGTGTACAGCGACGTGTTTAAACAGATTGGAATGGATGTCGTTACTGGCTTGACTAATAGACTCATCAGGACTCAGTCAAAAAAAATCACGCACTCGATCAACATTGTCTTCTACCACGAAAGCTTAAAGATACTTGCCAGTTTGAGATACGAAAGTTCCCGACTACTTTAAAGTTTTTTCTCATTGGTGGATATATTTTGATGCCGGAGGATCAACATTTCATTCTGTTCGAACACGTCGCTGTACACGCCCGTCTGATTAAAATTATGTTAACCAAAGTACGTACTGAAGCTTTTACTGTAGCATCCACATCTTCACTAATAAATTCAGCGTAAAAAGTCTATTGTCTGCGATTGCCGAATAATGCGAGCACGGGCGGCCGATTGAAATTGACAAAAACACTTCGTTTTCCAATCAATGGATGAACAGTTTACTATATTCTGCAGAGAAACGTACAAAAACATTTGGGAAGAACGTAATTTTAAAGGAGATAACTGGTACACAATTTATCCACTTTCAGATGAACTTTTGAAAAAAAATAACTATTGTAGGATTAATAAGAGAAAATAAATTCCAAAATTTTTGAATTTAATGATTAGAGAAGTTTACTCCTATAAGTTTGTTTTTAAAAAGATACAGAATAAAAA
Organism: Trichonephila clavipes; assembly: GCA_019973935.1. Classification (NCBI taxonomy): domain Eukaryota; kingdom Metazoa; phylum Arthropoda; class Arachnida; order Araneae; family Nephilidae; genus Trichonephila; species Trichonephila clavipes. Next base: position 1,033,519 of record BMAU01017756.1, on the reverse strand, counting down.
AAATAAGATCCAGTCAAAACATCGCGCTTACTCACAACGAGATTAAAGAAGTGTATAAATAATGTACTGAATGCCTTTATAAAAAAATTTTAAAAAAACAAAACAGAAAAACTAAATTTACTTGGTAAAAGTGTAATAAGCATATTGTTTTTCCTACTTTCCTTCCTTTTTAGCTTTTGTATACAAATTTTACAGTAAAAACAGAATGTAAACAACCTAGGGTGTGAGATACCAGGCACGAGAACATTCAGTCGTTTTATTCGTGCGAGTGACGCTGGGTTAAGATAATATAAAAATTAGTCTTAATATTGTAAACAATTTCAAAGTAAGATTAATTGTAAATATAGGTGGAGATTAATCTTTTTTTTCGTGTATTTCATAAACATTTACATATTTGTTATCACAGTCTTCACTAAAGTTTTAATTAAAACTTTTTTCCATTGCGAATTTGCTAAACAATTTTTGCTATGATATATCTCGCATATAATCTCTAATCAGCGTTTCAAGATTGCTATTAAAAGCTTTTTAATCATTATTACCTTTGATTAATATTCCTAGGAGGTATATTTTTAAATATTTATTAACTTACTCAACTTTAATCAAGGACATGTAATCGATTCACATGCAGTAAAAGATTTTGATTTATTTATAGAGGTCAGTTTCATTATGCACATTTATTGGTCAATTATCCTCACAATTTGTTTTATGTCCTTACCAACCGTAAATAAATAAACAATCACTATTTTTATTTCAGTATATTGAGCAGCGGCATCATGAAACGAATTAATTTTGGTATCAAAGAGGGCTATTTAGATGTTTTTTATCATGTTGATTTGCTTAATATGCTAATGAGCAATAATTGTTGTTAATATTAATATGTTAAATATAATTGTAATACTTATCATTTTTAATAAATTAAAATATTCATTTAAGATAAGTGAGCGGTAAATAAATTTTGTGTAACTTCCAAAACGCTCCCCTCTCTTGTTTTGGAAAACATTGAATATAAAACAAGGACAAAATGCCCAAAACAGAAGCAATAAACTATTTTTTTAAAGAAGAGGAAATATGTGTAAATGAGGATTGTTTATATTTATATTTTCCTCGCGGATATGAATAATGAGGGGAAAAAATCCTTATCTTTGTTTTTCAGATTGAGGTTAAATTTACGTACAATTTCTGATGAAAATTGTAAATAAATTTTCTTGTATTTTTGCAAAAACAGTTTTATGTAATCAAAATAATATTTAAATCCTTAACTTTTTTTTTCCACTGGCGTATATGTCCGTTTCGCTCAGCCGGTGTGTCGATTTGTCCGGTATATATACGTCTTACCAAAACACACGATTCTTTTTTTGCACTAGTATCAGAAACGGTATTCCGAAGGCTTTGAAATGCAATAAAATGACCTTGAGAGTATTTAGGAAGGATATCAAAGGAAAAATTTGCTTATATTTGAACCCCCCCCCAATACACCACACATCTGCATGTTTATGTAACAAACAACTGGGAAGTGAATCACGTAAATTTAATCAACAGTTAAGGGGTTAATCTGTAGATGTATTGCTTCAATGCAAAACGGTTTGTCGATTTTTATTCCAATGAGGTGCACAATAATGGATGATCCCCATATTTTTTACCGGTATTGATTTGATTGAATTGAACAGTCCGATAGTAAAAAAAAAGATAGAAAATCTTAGCCCCTTTGACTGAAATTTGTTTAAAAATTAATAAACACTTGAACAATTAAAATATTGAGTTGCCTTCTAATGTGTCTTGTGTCTTTATTTCTTATTTTATTTCATATAAAATCAGGCATTTCAGTTATGACACGCACACAAAGATATCATTTTCACAAAATACTTGACTGATATTGGAGGAAAAATGTTGTGGAAAGAGAGAGAAGGCGGGAAGATTTACTATATAAATTACTTACAGATTTACATTTTAAATTATTAAATTACTGATATAACTGTAATGAAAATGTTTCTATGAATTCATAAACCAAAAATTAATGTAAGACAAATGCAAGAATTAATCGCGTTAAATACTAGAATTTAATGACACATGAGGTACAGAAAAAAAAAAAAAAAAAGAGTCTTACAGTAGTCGCATATGATGTGTAACATCTGGCATGTTATCGTAGTAAATACGCAATATTAACTTTTTTTCCTGAAAAAAATTTGAATCGGGTATGATTGAAAATAGTTTCATATCAAATAAACATATATTTAATGACAATTGTATTTAATTAACAAAAAGAGTAAAAAAATGCAATATTTTATCAAAAATATTTATTCTTGTTCAATTTGGGGGAAGAACGGAGACAATAGACTTATGATAACTAAAATAAGTCACATACACTTGTGATTTCAAAGTATTTAAAAGCCGTTGAAAATTAGCGTCGATAACAGTACTACTGTTAACAGTCGAGACATTCTAATTTGTGTTCATTTCGAGCTTGAGTTCATCATTCATAAAAGATATGAGAGGCTCAGTTTTTGGCAAACTGAAGTTAGAGTTAAAATCACCACTACAAATCAGGGCAAGCGAGTGATTTTTTTAAAAGAGTAGAACCACCTTCGTTATGCGGTAAGAGTACAAAATGCAGAAGATCTATAATTTTTTTTAACCGTTTAAATTGAAGAAATGCATATGACCACCGAGATCACTGTTTGTCCATTTTAAAATAAGCATTCTTCCGCACTTATGTCCCCCAATATCACGACTAACCGATTTAAAGTCGAGTGCTTGATGGCTGCTAGAGTTGGACCCCCATGCGAGGGTAGCAAAAAGATACAGCCACGCACTCTTATTGGTCAAATCAAGTAGCGCGCGCTTACGTCGCATCATGTTACACACATCCGTCCCTTTTCACGAAATCACTCCCAACAAATATCCGGCAACCGAGAGGAAAAATGTAACACATAAAAAAAATGTTACGCATTTGTTAAAAATAAAATACTAAAGAAAAAAATATTCATAACAGACTAATATATTCTTTCTTTACAATATTCACTTTCTGATAGATGTAAATATCTACCAACTTAGCTATATGTACATACGCACTACACACACACATATTCACAAACACGCACACCCATATACATACACGCTACACACAAAAATATTTACATACACATACGACATTCGATTGTAAGAAGTAGCCACGAACCTTACTAAATATTTTTGTTCATAAATAGTTCTGCTATACCATTTCACTTTCTACTTATATTGGAAACAAATATGTATGTGCATGTAAATATTTTATCAAACTTTCAAATATTTTCATTCATATTTGTAAAATATATTTAAGTTTACTTCTGACTGAATGCGTTATTTGTATTGTAAGCTAACCTTATATGTTATTTTTTATTGCTTACTTTATTTATTTATTTTATTTTTCAGATATTTTAAGAACATTCAGGGAAAGTCAATAAAAATTATGTAAATGCATTTTCCAATAAACTGAATATACATAGATATTGAGAATATTAATTGGACAACATATATTTATAATGTGCATTAAAGACGCCTAGAAATACTTGCAAGTGTTTTAATTTCAATAAAAGTGACTTAAAAAAACTTATTTAAAAAAAGTAAGCTTATATTGTCAAATATTTCATACTTCTTGCACTATGCAAGGTAATATCAGAATCATGCATAAATATACCCAATGTTTTCATTTTAGTGCATTGTGTGGAAATTTACAAAAAAAGTTCATTTGAGTCGAATAACTGTATCTTATACAAATTATACAAAAATTATGTCTATAAATTCATAAGTTATTTTCAAACTCAAAGTATTTTTTAAAGTATTAAAAATGATCTAAAAATTTAATTATAATGATTGTTTGTCTTATTGAATATTATAATAAAATTTAATATCGTATATTGTATCGCGTTCTTTTTTTACAATAGTAAAAGCTTCTTTAAAAAAAAGAAAAAGTTCTCAGAAGTAAAAACTAATTATTTTCGGAACATTTCGAATAAACAAACTTAAATTAAGAAACCTTATTAGCATTTGCAGTGCTTTCATTATAATAGGCAGAAAATTCTTGCCCCTCCCCACCATATTATTGGTCTTTCATGTCTACTTTTTTAAGTACAGGACCACCCGCTCTTTTAACCGGTATTTTTTTTTAAAAAAATAAATTGCAAGTTTTTCTCTGAAAAGGTCCTTCAATTACGAAAACAATTTGTATCTTAAAGCAGCAAGGTCGAGCTACACGCGTGGTCAATGACTTCTAACGAATTTTTCAAAATGAGATCAAGTTTTCTTTAAAAGCTGCCGAACTGTGGTTTTAGTGAAGAAAGCGTATGCCTCCGGCCAACGGGCCACTCCTATTGTTCTAAAAGAATTTTTCTTTAGAATTACTTGAAAAGAAGTGATGCAATGAAAGGTATAGCGAAAAAAGATGTAAAAGGTGTGGGGATAGCAAGTGTAAGAGTGAATTGTGAGCGTCATTCTAAGAAATGACAATAGTTTAAGTTTGCTCAAAAGAAGTATTGCGGAAGAAAGTGCATTGAAAAATACTATATTTCACAACTCATTTCCGGTTTAATTTTTATTCATTTTTTTTCGTGGCAAATTTCTGCACATCAAGTAATAGTATTAAAGACGAATTATATCCACAAAATTTTTATGACAGATAAACAGATTATTATCAAGAAAATTAGCTTGCAGCTGTAATTTAACTCAGTGGTTAAGTAGCAATAAATAAGATATACTTTTGTTGGATTTTCAAGTTCTGATTCAGGAAAAGACAAGACAAGAAGAAAAAGAAAGACATTTAATGTACAATATTTTTGGTTAGACTCCACGTCGAGTCAAATGAGGAACTAGAGGTGAAATTAATTAAGAGTGTTAAAATTTACTTATATTCGATTTCCTGAATAATATTTTTCGCCGTGTTTTTATGTTTAATCTACACAATTTCTACATATGCTGTAAATGGTTAGAATTTAATCACAAAATAGGTCACTTGATAGTTCATTAATTTTACAAGAGTTCATTATGACAACACAGGTACACTTGCCTTTGCATCACAGACACATTTAAGGCTTAAGCCAGTCTTTCTCAAACTGTGGGGGCGCGCCCCCTAGAGGGGCGTGATAACTCTGCGGGGGGCACGAGCCTATAGAAAAGTCGAAAATAAAAGATTAATTAAAAAAATATTAATTTACTGAAAGTAAAAAAATAAAATATATTCCGACATAACAAAAAATAAAATACACATTTACACTAATATAATACACTTATAAATGTATCATTACTGATCAGTGTATTTGATAATTAATTTAACAATACTAAGTTAAGAACAAGTTTAATAATTACCAGTGTTCCCATGGGCTTGTCATATATAAAATTATATACAAAAATTAACGCTTCTCTAGGTAACTTGTATATTAGATAATTAATCCCGTAAATGCCGATTAAAAATGACACTATTTACTCCTCAATGTCACTGATTAACACGTAGATGAGATAATGTGGTGTATTGAAATGGGGGGTGGAAAAATCGTACTTCGGAAGGACGTATATATACGGCCAGGGCAATTAATACACTGGCTGAGCGAGATGTTCAGACCGATGGCCCTGAAGAGGTTCAAGTCGTATTGTAGATTAGCGTCAAAGTATATTATTATTATTGAATCCATTGTTATTGCATGGAAGGGGAGCGCGATGAAAATTTATGATTGAATTTTGAGTCGAAAATATTTAAACCAGTGTTTCTCAAACTGTGGGGCGCGCCTCCCTTGGGGGGCATGACAACTGTACAAGGGGGGCGAGAGCAGATTGAAAAGTTGAAAACAAAAGATTTAAAATATTATCAATTTACTGAAAGTAAACAAACAAAATATATTCTGACATAATAAAAAATAAAATACACATTTACACTTATAAATGTATCAGCGCTACACAATTTATTTTACAATTAATTTAACAATACTAAGTTAAGAACGAGTTTAATAATAACCAGTGACCCCTCCCTCCCGTTTGATTGACTTATATAAAATAATTTACAAAAGTTAATACTTATCTTGAAACTTTGTACGGTTAATAGTTAATCCATTAACTGTCGATTGAAAATTACGCAATCCGCTTCACAATGCCAACAATTTTCCACGTAGGCGCGCGTATGGGACGCATTGAGGGGTTGGGGGAGGAATAAAGAAACAAAGAATCTGAAATAATAAAATCTTTCTCAAACATTGTCAAGATCCTTTTATTGCACTCCAAAGCCTTCGGAAAATTTTTATGGTTAGTGGTGTGCAGAAAAGATCGTTTTTCAGAAAGACGTATATATACGTTCGGGAAAATAAACATGTTTTCTTAGCGAGACGTTTATACACGTGAAAGTCGCATCGCAGTTTTAGCGTGAAAGTATGTTATTATTGAATCCAATACGTTGTGGGGGCGCGATGAAATGAGGGTATGATATGAGGGGGGCGCGATGAAAATTATGATGGAATATTGGGTCGGGAATATGGAAACTTTTAGAAGCACTGATTTAAACTTTAAGAAGCACTGACTTAAGCCCTTGACGTCGCATGTGTATTTTAAATGCAATAAAATTATTTTACTGCAGTAATTGCACTAAATTTTAACTTAATTAGTAATCAATTTTTTTTAAAAATTGATCTCCTTTAAAACTACACAAATCTCTGTTGTGTAAAAAAATCATTTCATTCATCTATTATTTTTTTTATCAAAGTTGGTTAATTGATTTATTGTGAATACAATTGCTTTGTGGGCTATATTTGTTACAAATAAGTCAATAATAGATTGGTTATTAATGCAAAGAAGTGTATTTTGGTTAATAATTGAAAGAACCGATGTATTTAAATCAGTGGCACACACAAGAAAAGTGTCCTAGAAGTCCGGACCCCCCTAAAGCCGTTGATTTTTTTTCCCGATTGATTATAATTCTAAGTATATAGTACGTAAAATTTAATTAAATATTTGTCATTAATTATATAATTAATTTTATTAATTAATGCTAATTATTTATTAAATAATTATTTTTTTAATGTTCTTTGTTCCCGAAAATTGACAAAATCAAAATAAAGATGATGCAAGAATGGTGGACTTTCGATCTTGGACCCCCCCTGAAAAATTCCTGTGTGCGCTACTGATTTTATAATTGATAAAGATTTCGCTGATAAATATAAAAAGATATTTCAAACCATTGAAAAAATATACGATATGTCAATTTATCACCATCGGTTGCTGAGCAGCCGTCGAGAGCCAGTGGCGCCAACGGCACTTTCAACGCCGCCATCAATTATGACACACGTGACCAAATGGCAGTTTACACACACGTTTGTTTTTGTTTTTTACCTTTTATGAGTTACTCATTCAGTGTGATTTAATTATTTTTTAAGCTCTTGTATCCTTCTATGATTCCAATTTTTGATCACAATTCAGAAATATTATGGCAAAGAAAATGTTTCATTTTGGATGTTTATTAACTAACTAAAAATCCTGAAATTCCAAAGATGACTTAGGAACTTCCAAAAAATTTAAATGCTGATCCTGGAAAGTAAAAATGATAGCAATTGAGTTACAATTATGAATGAATAATGGATAGAGTCTAAATATTTTTTTGCAATTTTGAGTTATTAAGACAATAGTTATTGTGATTTGCCATAAAATCCGGCATATATATATATAAAACACACCCATACTTTCAAGCTGCATTTTTTAAACAAAAAGCTAGGTATACTCACCGTTTACCCCTAGCTTCTTTTTATTTTTTACTAAGGAATCTGAAATGTACATATGTAATGCTATCATGTTTTTATCTCATTTATTTGAGGTATTATCTCAAAATTTTCTTAAAAAATAATATTATTCTAGAACTGTAACCCCTTAAGTTCATTGAGCAAATTATTTATTTTAATGAGCAATATCCTAATCTACGGCGAAGTCTAGTTTTTTATGCTTATTTTTTTGGTTTATTTTGGAAGCTATTGTTTTTATACACAGCATATATAACGTGTCAGGTTCGGGGATCAAATCCCAGGATGGACAAGGTTAACTCAGTCGTCCTTTCCTTCAGTGGGTCAATAAACGAGTACCGAGCTTTCTTGTGAATGGAATAGTAGGTGTTTCGAGTCAGACTGACCACTTCGCCGAAACATCTGCGCATGCATCCCAGCATCTAAGGTCGCGTATACTGAGACAGGCACATTATGCCTTCGCCATCATGGGCTGTTGCGCCACTGAGTTCAGCTATATATAACGTGCACCCTTACAATTAGATCTCACTTTTTGTGTTAAAAGTGCACTTTCTGCGCAGAAATATATGGTATACATAAATTAATAATGTATATTTTACAGATAAAAAGAAAAAAAAAGAGATAATTATCAAGTACCGGATTCTTTAAAATTTATATAAGGGTTTTTAGTAGTTGCATAAAAATGTTATTCAAAAATATTTATTTTCTTCAATGAAACATAGAATATAAGTTATTTTTTGTTTCATCACGGGTTAAATAATACTAAACAGCTCAGTGGCGCAATTGTCCATAAGGGCCAAGGTCTACTGTGATTGAAAAAAATTACTCGTTAGACACTATTTAGAACTAAAGCTGGTTAAGTCCTTGATGTATAATGTTAAGATGAAGCTTATAGTATGTCTATTTAAATTGAAACGAACGGAGCCTGCGTAGGATAGGCTTGTCAGTTGTTCAAAAATTCATTGACCGAGGAAATAAACGCCAACAATTAATGTGGTGAGTTATCGGCTGTCTGCGAAGCTACAGTACAAATTACTCATCGCTGACCTGGTTTCAGCAATAGTTGTCTTTCTCATCGTCTCCCAAGCTGCAACTTCAGCTTTAATCAATAACACACCAACTGATTGCCTACACAAAATTCATTGCTGTATTAAAATTACGAACCCCATTTCATATGGTTGGGCTGTCATCTTACAGTGGGTCCCAAGTCATGTTGGGATCCCCGGTAATGGGATAGCTGACTAAAATTCCTAGGGATCTAAGTAGTATCAACGGTAAGTCCCCTAGACATTCAGAAGAGTAAAGAGCATGATAACCACGTACATTAACAAATACACTGCCCCTATCCAAAAACCCAAGAGCATTGGAAAGTCATGGGAAACTCTGGTCAATAAGGATCCTATCCCGAGGCACCTGGAAAGAGCAGAGTCTGTTGCCTACTTTCACCAAATCGCTGGACATGAATTTCTAGGAGTATGCCTCCACTGGCTTAACCTGAATGCTGCCGAGGTCTGCTCGCTATGCAGGCATTCCAGGATGGATGGTGACGACCTTTTCCGATGCACTGGACTCGATGAACACCCGACTTACAGAGTCATCAGTCGGAACTGGAAGTCTCGGCGTCAAATGGTCAAGGTGTCAAGCACGGGTGTTGGTTAAATATATATATATATATATATATTGAAGATTATTTTAAAGTTGTTGGTTTTTTGTTTAAATATTTGCTAAGTACTATATGCGACAATGATTTCCATGCAATTCTTATTTTTATATAAGTGATCAATTTAGCCAAGTGATGATATCTTATTTTAAAATGTGTTAAGCTGACTAGAGCGACATTTGAGATGATTAATTAGGAAGATAATTACAACATTATCTTCTTAGTATTATTTTATCTTATAATTTAAAAAAAACATTTTTATTTACGTTTAAGATGCAAGTTTTTCATACTTTATTTGCCTTCGTTCTGATGCAGGAACAAAATTTGCCTTTCTTTTTTTTTCCCAATAACTATTTTTTAACTCAAGTTTCATCTCTCTCAAAAAGGAAACCTATTTTCATCATTCAATTTAAAACTAATAACAGGGTCCATTTTGGTATGTAATTTGTATTCGAAATATTTATTAAATCTTTAATTAGAATATCCTTATCCTTCAGCTTCTCTTTATTGCTATCAAATTAAAAATAAAACAAAACTCATCGCTGCCATATATTTCCACAAACAAGTAATTACAATTCTCTTTCTATTTAGGAAATGTTTATTTAGGAACAGAAAAGAAACATTTTTATTTCTTTAAGATTTCTAAAACTAATTAGCTGTCTTTTGTTTTTAATGCTATCTTGATAGATGGGGAAATCTCCCACTGAGATAAACACAATTCTATCTTTCTCATTTTTAAGACGTCATTTCAAATCAACATTAAATTGAAAAGGACACATAGAAAGTAACTTCTGCGCAAGTGCGATGACCTTGAATTAAAACGACTCAATCAGTTAAATAAGTTTTACTTTTCCCGTCTCCCCAAAATGTCATTCTAAACACTTACTTATTTATTTCATAACATTAATCGAAATTACTCGCTTATCTGTCATCTGATGCAACGCCTTTTAGCTATTTTGTTATTCGTGTTTTAAATTCGTCTTTCTGACGCGTGTATATTTTTTTTATTTATTTATTTCAGATCCAAAGTGGCACTTATCAAATGATGCATTTGTATAATAACATGGAAATAAATGCAATAAATGAAAATCAAGAATGATTCGACAGCTAACTAAAGAAGTTAGTAAAAAATATTTGGATTGTAAAATGTATAATAAATGGTACTTGCCATACACCTGTGCCCCCTCCCGGTCTGTGGATTTGTACTGATCGGTAGATCAAATGGTACCGGGACACCCATGGAACGTTAATTTACTTCCAATTTATTTACTGTGGCGTACTTCGCTCAGTTCCTTGCGACTGTCCATGGAAATCGCACTATATTCCATGTTAAATCACTTTATATCATTTTTTCAAAGTAACTGTATTTTATTCTGAAGGCATATATAAATACAATTAAAAAATTATTGAATCAAAACAATCTAAAATATAAACAACCAACGTCCCACACTCAGGAGGTCGTGTTACAATTATCAAACGTTGACTAGTCCACGGCGATATTTAGGTTGGAGAGCATTGCAATTCATTGCCAATAAAATAAATTGTTTCTTTAAAATATTCTTAACATGTATAAAAAGTATAAATTAGTTGATGTACTTCTGATTTACTGCCTTATTTATTTTATAGGTTTTTTTTTTTTTTTTTTTGTTCCCAATTTTAAAAAAAAAAAATCCATACACATTAGCAAAAGATTACAATTTAGTGTTTAAAATTTGAGAATTTCTTTACTAATTTTTTAGAAATACGTTTTGTTAAAATTTTTCCGCCTTATATGTAATTAAAGACATATTTTATTTCTTCAAAATGTATATGTTTAAAATTCATAAATCGATTTTTACCAGTATATGGTAAAAATAATAATTATAAATTAATATATTAGCCAATTGCTATTTTTTTTTGAAAAATTACAAATATGCATGAAGAAGTATGTGTATTTAAATAAAGAAAAACCTAAAAGAATGCCATTATATCAAAAAGTATAAATATCTTTAAATTAAAATATTTTCTTTCTTGTGTTTTTCTTTAATTTTTTTTTTTACTTTAATTACCTTATTTTCCACATAAGAAAATATGAAACACAGTAAGTTATAAAATAAATTAAACCTAACAAAGCGTGTAAATTTCAATAGTATTTTTTGAAAATTTTTATCTCTGTTATATTTTGTAAAACTAAGTTAACGTTATTGTTAATGTTACTATTTTTCATTAAAAGCTATCTGTAAACTGAAAAATAATATACAATTTTAATATTTTTTTTTTTTTTTATTACTTTTTTATTTTGCGTTTGAAGTATTTTAAATGCATTGTAGACTCATTCTGTTTAAATTTGATAATTTAAATGTCTTAAAATTGTGCGAGTTTTAAAATAGTCTAAAAAAGTATTTTATATCCTCTCTGAATAAAAATCCTTTGATCTTGTATTTAGTGTTTAAAGGAAATACCTTTGACAACTATACAATCACTAAGTAATTTTTATTATAATAATCATTCTTTGGTAAAAGTTTCGGAATAAGTAATTTTACAAATTTCAAATTATTATATTCCATTGAGCGTGAAATAAAAGTTACCGCGCAAAGTAGAAAAGAAATTTATGCCGTCACACGGCTGTGAGAGAGGCAGAAGGGTTCGGTAAAAAAAATTCTAAATATAGAAACTTTCACAATAATATAATTATAATTACGGGGCCATGTTGTAAAATACATTGTTATACTTACTTTAAAATGAATTGTTTTCTTTTATTTTGGAAGTTATCGTACTAGTTTCATATGTCCTAATAAATATAAATAAATAAGTTAATAATAATGCTATACGACTGATATATATTTTATGAATAATGTACACGAGTGACACGTTATATCATGAAAATCTAGTTTTCGTAAGTCATTTATTTAAAAAAAAAATCATTTATGTGGTTATAGGATAAAAAGCAATTGTACAGTATTTGGGTAGGCAAAGTAGATGGTAATATAGCTTTCTAAGAGATTTATTTTTCTTGATCATGTTAAATATTGATACTTAATTCTTCTTCTATTTAATGGATCTTCTATTCACTCCATTTGCGCCATGAATATATAGATTTAAAATCAGAGAATATTTTTTTGTTTACATTAAATGATGCTTATTTCTATAAACTGGAATATGATTTGATTATTTTTCTATCATTAATATATGCATTTTTGAAATATCAAAAATGCATAAGTGCACTTAAAACAAAGGAAAAATTATCATCTTAATCGAAGTATCATTAATTTATCATAAAATACCCTCTCAATGCAAGTTTCATGAAACACTCCATGCAGCATATTCTATCTTTCACATTATTCTTTCAATTTGTAAAATTAACTTCATTATTAAATCATGACGTGCAAATATTTGTACTATATGTTTCACAAGCTAAATTCCAGCATTAACTAGATTGTTTTCACATCCAGTCGATTAACTTCATAGTTAGATTTTAATAGGATTACAATACATATGCAATGTTATGAAATTGTTATCCAAGTGTGTTCTACAATTACTGTAACATTTGCATTGGCCTAAGCGTAATTATCACCAGCCAGGTGTCTGGTTCGGGTCACGTGGGGGTTATGTTCACTGCTCATTTTCCAAACCCACCAATTAAGTCGGTCGGAAGCCAAATGAACAGGGTGAGGCGATTTGATGATAGTAGTGTCCTTTTAAGGTCGAAGCAACACTATTAAAACGAGACCCTTATATTTTACATCCGTGAAATTATCTCAGCAAAATCATGACAGCCTAAAAAAGTACAGTGCTCTATAAAATAGTTTCTATATGTTAATTGGTTTAGGTAACTTTTGGATAACTTTTTTAATCCATTATCTAACGACGGTATTTATAAGTACCACTCAGTTTAAAATTACATAGAATAACCATTTTAATGAATACTCTTACGATACTTAGAAGGAAAATCCTTTTAATTCCACTCTTCCTAGATATATGGCAGCACGTGTTCTATGATGAGTATTTTAGCGGGGAAAGCGAATAGCTTTATAGCAGGAATTGCGTTTACAACTGACAGCGTTTTCAGCGGAATATGATGATTGTTACTTTTGTTCCAAAAAATAGTTAATGTCAAAAGATAAGTATATTATTCCGTGTACAGTAATGAAGTCCTTAGAAAACTATTTGTCTATTTATTTTAAGTGAACAATGTTTAAAATTTATTTTACAGTTGACTATATTTAATTAATTAGCACTAACGAATTCAATTTTCAAGGTTAAGTATTTTGTTTATGTATACCCCTTAATTTTCAACGTAGTGATTCAAAAAATACATTGCATGAAAAATACTGCAGTAAATCGTAATGCGGTAGATAAAGGGTTAAATGATAGCAAATAATAAATGCAAGAAAAGATAGACGATCCAACATGTCTGACAAAATTAATTAAATTTAAATCATCTTAAGTTTCGCTTATTCAGAATTATTGGTGAACAAGTGGTTATTCCAAGCCATCATAGCAAAACTCATTGCTTATTTTGTTGTTTTTTTCACCTTAGAAACATATTTTTAATCATTTCACCTTTTTATTATGTGCCAATTATGCTTGAATAAATTTGTCTTTGGTGTTTCGGTACTTTCTTTGGTTTTCATTTTGAATGACCTTTATTGTAGATCAGAAATCATACAATAATACTACTTTTAAATTGGATTTCTAGACATAGGTTGCATTTTCTCGTTTTAATCTCTTATTATTAAGTGATCAACTAACTTTGCCAAAGGAAGTGACGTCGACAATTCTGGACTTTCCAAAATTTTGTCAGTGTTTTGTTTTGTTACATACGTGGCGAAGGTTCGCACAATTGTCGACGCAGTGCGGCATTTGGCAACGTCTTTTGATTTGCAAAAAATGGTAAATGGTATAATACGTAACTACCGATTATTGTTATACTTATAAGCATGCCAGGAAATAAATTACCAATTTTATACTGGATTTCTGTAATTTTATTTGATCAACACTTTTTTTATAAATTATAATGAAACTTATAATTTTCATTTATAAAATATAATAAGTGGCTTTCATTTGTATAACACTTTCTACGTAGACACAAAAAATCAAAGCTACGATGCATTAGAAACATGCATTCCATATTTATATGAAACCATTGAATAAACGCTTAAATATTACTCTTTTTGAATTCCCTAGATTCTGTGTGAAAATTACCATGAAATGAAAATAATTTATCCCTATTCCTTGAAGCATTGTTTGTCTATTTCCCTTTTGCTCCAAAGCGAGACGATTATTTGAATTCTTAAAGTTTTGCAGTAAACCTTCGAAAGAGAAAAGTTGTAGTAAATAGACGAACGTGGTTTTAATGATGAACAACTAAAACCAGAACAAACTGCTTTGAGCATTTTTAAGCAGAAATTTCCCGGAAATGCTTTGGCCCCAGGGGAAGCATGCAATCCTTGAAAAGCATTCCTGAAATCGGTAGGAAGAGGGGTTCTACTTGGTTTGAGATTAAATGTTTTAGGGTTTAAAATTGTTTTAATCTTACGCATAAAATATGAGCATGGCATTTTGTGTTTGTTTCGAGAGAATTTTGTCTTTGATGTGGAAAATTCTTACTTTAAGGAATATTTTTTTGTTTATTTTTTTAATTATTTTAATACGTACTACCTGAATGTAATGTTATGATTTAAACTTCATTTAAATTAATTCTTAAAACCTAAAAGTACAATAATGAAGCGTAAGAATTAATAATTATATTGTTGAATATTTTAGTCGATATATATATAGATTTTTAGTTAGTGTTCCTAATTTGAAAAATAATCCATTCTCTTATAAAGCAAATGTTTTGCATTTAAATGTTTGATTTCCCTTTTTGAGGTTAAGGTATCCGGCTATCTGCGACTACATTTTGTAAAAAAAGTGGATAAATAGGGATGTTTTTGTTATTTGTAGATTTATTTAGTAAATTTAAGGAAAAAAATCGTAAAATTGAAAACAGAAAAAAATTATTACTATTAAAAGGAGAAAAAAACTGTTGAAAATGTACAAAAATTACCTAAATGGGACCCACTCTGTAAAAAGCCTTTTTGAACAAATTCTCAATTTTTCAACTTTAATGTGTTACTTTGTTATTCATGTTCGAAGTGACCTTCAAGATAATAGATATTTTAATTTATACAAAAACTAGAGCACTTTATATTAGAGACTATATGAAATTACCTTAAAAAAGAATGGGGGGTATTCACATAAAGGACTGTAAATTTTGAAATAAAACAGTGATTGATAAATGTGTAGATCAAAGCACTTATACTGTTATACAACACACATTCACAAAAATTCCAGAAAATTATTTTAAAAACTTTTTGAGCAATCGCTGTCCCCGTTTGAAATTTACGAAAAAAACACATTTCGAGCATAACGCATTTTAAAGTTTGACATCTTGTGTAAAGTTATGGCATCTTTTTTTATTAAAACACTTGTAGTTTCTGTTCTAGTGAATGTAAAATTAAAAACTTGGTATTTATATTAAGCTAATAAAATATCTTATAAAATAAAATCATAAAATAAATTGTCAATTTTTGAATTGAAAAAAATCATGATTTTAGGGTACTCGGATACCTTAATAGGAATTTTAAAAATATGTGTGATATATATGCTTAACCATGAGGTAACATTAATAAGATTTCTCTTCTGCAGTATATTTATTTATTTATTCTAAAGTATATATTACTATTACCTATGAATATTTTCCATGTGTGTAAGCAGAACACAATCATTACTTTACGATCGAATGAAAAACAAACAATTTGTGGAATGTCTGTAATTGATTGTAAGTAAATAATTGTGTTCTTTGTAAGACATAACGACTTTAAAGCCACCGTCAGTGGATAGAGATGACGAATGAGCACGCATTTTGATCATAAACATTCCAGTTTATTGTGTTCCTGGACTTAATAATATATTTCAAAGGTACCACATAGACGCTCCTTTCCTAAAAATGTTCATTTAGTGTGGAAATAATGTTTCATTAGCGCAAAAAAACACGGACTATTTAGCTTCGATGTGCAAAATTTTTATTAATTTACCATGTATCTACACATAAATGCATGGCATGCAGCTGTAATGAGAGGGAAGAAATAGAAGTATTAATTATTAGTTGACAAGAAAATTGGACGTATTTAGAACTATTGCAAAGGCAACTTGAGATGCATTAACAGCGCCCTAGCTACCAGCGTATCATCCGTATCAATGACATGGAGTCATCAAGGTACAGGGGGCCCCAACATATATTAGAAAAAATACAGTAACAAGTTAGGCACCCTAATAAGGGTGTCCAAGAAATTTTGATGCCACATGTTACCTGCTTTTTTCATTAAAGTAACTAAATTTCTTGGGAAGAGTAAATATTACTTGTAAAACTCAGGATCATTCAAGTCAATACTTATCTAATTAAAACAATTTCACCCATGGTTATCAAACACGTACCCGATATCATGAATCAATTTTCAGTCTTTATTCGACTTTGTGCTAAATGGAATTTGTTAACACAAGTTTAGTCTTCCCATGGTTTAATTACGGAAATGAAATAAGCAAAATATATATGATCTGCTTTCATTCATTTCAATTGATTAAATTTGTTACAATGAAACCATGTGCACATAGTAATAAAAGCATGATGTTATTCGTTCGTAACTTAAATGTCGATGCAGCCCATGCAGAAAATTTAATCCAAAATGAAACAAATAGCCAATTTTTTTTCGAATCTTTTGATTTACATTATTTTCAGTGATTAAAACCGACGACTTACTATATCTGCAGTGGTTTGCTTAACAATCATTAAGGTTTACGTTGAATTGCATCTTTTTCGGAAAAGTTATTGCTTTATACCAGTGGTTCTCAAACTTTCACTACTGGCGTCCCATTTTTCAATCATAATATTTATCGCGCCCCCCTAAAAATAATAATGTATTGAATGCAATAAAATGCACTTTAGGCGCTAAAGCTATTATACAATCAGAATTATAAACCGTACAAATTAACAAGATAAGTATTAAATTTTGTATGTTACTTTTATGTAATATATATATATATATATATATATAAATATTAGTGTAAAATATAAATGATACGCAAAAATATATAAATATTATTAAAAATTTATTAAGCATGCAGAGCTATCTATTTAACAATTGTAGAATTATTTAAATAATCTTTACAAAAACATGATGACAGTATTACAAATTGCATCATTAAAAACCATTATAAATATAATTGCAAAGAAAGTTAGCAGGATATCCATGTTCAATACAGTGATTAAAAATTTACCAAGATTTAAATAAATATTATCTTTATAGCTAACTAATACATTATTACGATAAATATAGTTAAAAATAATATTTCTATACATTGATATTAATAAATTTGAATTCCAGTAAGGCACACACACACACATATATAAACTTTTTAATTCTATTCACTATAAAACTGTGTTTTTAGTTTGTTTTAAAAATATAATTTATTTTATAATTATTTTTAATATATACGATAAAAATCACAATTCAAGTGAATAATTTAATTAAAAGAAACTATTCTAACCTACTTTCAAGAACTTTTCAATTTTTCTTTGAAAATTAGAGAAAAAATCCAATCAAACTAAGGAAAATGTTGCAAATGTGCGTGTTCTTAATAAAGGACGTAAATCACAGACACTTTTCGTTAACACAGGAGCGGTATTTTCCAGGAAAACTATCATACTTTTTTCACTTTCTTGTAGTTTTGCTGTAGTTTGATGATCTTCAAAAAGCATTTTCACCTTTTTTTTCCTTGTGACTTTTTGCAAGGCAAAGTGCTACATTATGGCTTTATAGTTTTCTTCATAGAGATCTTTAGGTAGCATTTGAAAATTTCAAATCAACTCAAACGTTTCATGTCTAACGCTTTTCTGATATTTACTTTCGCTATCTTGATTAATATGCATTATTTCAGAAGGTTCTTCAATAGCTTGATCAGTTACAACATATTTCAATAGGGATCACAGATGCCCATTTTTTTAATATTCTGCTCATTTACATTTTATAAACCATAATTAATCGAACAACACATAGCAATCAAAACCACAAAATTGTTCATGGGGAAAGTGTAGCATGTGTTCTAAGCAATAATTTTGTAAAACGTTTTTCATTATAAGCATTATATGTTTCAGAATACTCAAAAATAAATATTGGTCAAATAATTCTTCAAAGTGCTCAATATGCTTATCCATATATCATAAAACTCTTTCACATGGAAAAAAGCGAAACAGAAATATATTATGTACAACTTCCCTAAAAAAACGATGAAGATAACCATACCAGTAAGTTCGAAGGTCAGCTAAAGTAATATTTAAGGTTAAAAAAGACGTAATATAAAATCTCTCATCGTGGAATTACTGCAAAGCAAATAAAATATTTTTTTTATTTGGCTATAGGATCAAAGATGGCTAATGAGCGTTTAAAGTGGAAACTTTTTTTTTGATAATCACCAGACGATAAAAATAAATTATATTAGTGTAAATGTGTATTTTTATTATGTCAGAAAGCATTTTGTTTTACTTCATTCCAAAAAATTATATTTAAACCTTTTATTTTCAATATGCTCGCGCCCTCCTTGCAGGGTTACTGCGTCCCCCCAGGGGGGTGACCCACAGTTTGAGAAAGACTGCTTTATACAGTTTTTTTATCCATAACTAACACATCGTTTTACATAACATTAATTTTATGTTAAAATATTACAAACTAAACACATTTTTCTATACAGAGCTCACTTTTAAAAGTATATCATAATCAAAACCCAATTGACAATGAAATAAGTTTTAAAAATTGATTAGTTTGTACAACTTTGTTTAGACATGATTAAATTAGTATAGAATGTACTGAGGTGTCTCGATTATAATTATTGAAAGTAAGTAGTAAATTTTTGAACGCAACTCCAACAGTTTGTGAAAAAAGCATTCCGAATTTGGGGTAACTGATTAGTTTGTTCTATTATTTGTCATTTTGTTACACCGCATTATTTTATTCTCAAAACTAATTTCTTTTACTGTGGAATATATGTGCCGTCCCATTTTCTTAATTTTAAAGCACAGAATAAATTATGTTTATAATATTTTAGATTAGTTGAATATTTTACGTATATCGTGTGTGTCCAGAACATTCATCCCCTCTTTCTTTATAAAATCTATATATTACTTCTATATATTTATTTTCAAAAATACCATTTCACTAAAGGGCAAATGTATTAATTCTTAATCTTCAATTATATATTCAATTGCATAATTTTCAATTCAGCTCCATTCCTCTCTATTGCACATTACATTTCGAATTTTTGTTATTTATACAATTAGACTTTTCTTTATTGCAAATAGCCTGTCACGAGTACTTTTCTAGTCAATACAAAACAATAATGTAATTGTGATGGATCTGTTTCGATTATCGTGTAAATATTTATTTCGTGATTGCATAATGATTGTTTTGAATATTTTTCCGTATACTAATAAATCATTGTTCATGTTTGACATAAAAAAAGAAGCGTCCACATAAAAATGAAATTTATTTGCTTTGTTTCTTACATATTTTTTAATTGTTCTTTAAATAATTTTTCTTGCTTATAAATACTTTCTCCCCTGTACATACTTCTCTCCCATAATGCACATTCAGAATAAGCATTTACAAACAGCTGGTATTTTGATGATTAATGTACTTAATTATAGGTCAAAGCGTAACATACTCTTTTGGCTCAAAGCATAATGTAAATAATAATTATTTTCTAATTATAATTTGACAAATATATTACATTAGTGCCAGTCTCGTAATAGGGAATAATACTCCCCGTCCCCTCTCAGGCCGTTTCCTACAAAAGGTACGTACTTGGCGTCAGTCAGGCTTTTTGCCCCTTGGAATTCACTCAACCACCACCGCAATGCCGGGGTTGAAAAAGGGCGTACGTTACGCAACTGGTAGGTGCGCATGAAATGCTAAGTTTTTAAATGTTTCTGAAAAATGGAATATTCCTTTTCAAACGCCTTTTTTATCACTGGTTGGCCCATTTGCTGCAATGGACCTTTTCCAACGGTATTTTTATTGGATAGATACCTGTCAAAGAAATTTCGATCTTTAGAATCAATAAAATTTTATATGAAATTTTTCTGATTATCTTCATTTCCATACTGTTTAGTCCATAATAACTGTTCTAAATGTTTCAAAAAATGAAATTCAGGTATCCAAAGCTCCTATGAATAAGTTGGATATTACAAAAATTTACTATTTTAGTTCATTTAATTTCACGATTGTTTTCCATCACATATACGGCAAAATATTGACGAGAAGTATCGAGCCATGCTAATTAACAAGTTATGGACGTAGAATTTTCAAAGTTTCATGCATTTCCCAAATGGACTGGTGTATAACAGATCCAGTCGGATTTGTTTCCAGCAATGCTTTAAAAACATCATTTTTCAAACAGGTCTTGGTTCTTCCACTTAGTGCATTTTGTAGAGAAAAATAGCCAGACCGATTTTTTTTAGACTAGCACGGTCTTTTTCGGAAGTTAATAACTTTTCCTCGAACCCTACAGTATGCCAGTATCCCTTAAAATTACTTGATTACTTAGTAGCGAAAGGGATCACACAGCAATTAGCCTCAAAAAGTGTTTTATTCCGAATTAAATAGACAAAAAATACACGCATTAGTAAATTTTTAATGTTTACAGCCTTTCGCTAGAGAAAAGTGATAGTGCCGTGTAAGGTTCAAAGACCATGAAATGATCCATTTTCGGCTGCTGTTGGCTGCGCCACCCCTTTCACTGCTATAGTAAGAATTCAGTTCATTGAAGTGGTTGCGCTGCAGACTACTGCTATGCGTCTTTCATGCATCATCGATGTTCATCTCCCTTGGTCCTTGAGGTGCGGCCGCCCCTGAAACCTCCATAGAGTGGCTTTGAAGAAACAAAACCGATGCAGAAGGAAAAGCTGCATATTGAAGGAGATGGAGAAGCTCGTACTCGTCAACTTGTGAGCCAACCCTTTAAACCCCCTGGGTGGGCCTCTTTCACGCCCTGAATCATCTCTGATTGGCGAGTGTAGCGGATATGCAAAAGACCCTCCTAACGTTAGTCCTACTCCATTGGTGCTTGCAAACAATAGGTTGGTACGTCTGAAGCCAACTCGAACGTCGTATCTACTAAACCATCTGGAGGGCTATAAATTGGCTTGTCACTTAAATACTGAGGGAATGGTTTCATCACGACATGCTGACATTCTTTTTCATTCAAATAGCTCTTGGCCCACATGTGTGAAGCTACCCGAAAAAGCATACTGTTCACAGGAGAATGTCTTTTCCAAAGATCATTGAGACTAAAATCATCTGGGTGTCGGAGAAAGAAAAGGTGTGGCAACATCAAAGCCGTTTTTAGAGTCGACGCACATCTGTTTTTTTCAGGCATAAGAGAGTAACATCCGGTCTTTTTTGGAAGATAAATGTCCCATCTGTGCATCCCGGTACCATGTACATCAAGTGTTACAAGTATTGCAGGGGAGGATTCGACTAATGATCCGACATCACTCTGGGTTGTATCGGACGCATAGTGTAAACAAGTTGACTATCATACTCAAGGTATCATGTGCAAGGTACCAAATTTATAATCATAACAATTTCCGGAATATCGCTTGAATTAATATCCTTACGAAATTCTAAACAAACAACAAAATGTGTAACTTTTAAGAAAATCTACGTGGTAAAGTGACAATACGACTTTTATTATGATGTTGTAACAAAAACAAAAGCATAACGAAAAAAGGGAAACAGCGGTTCACATTTAAAGAAGCACATTTCATGTGCACCAGCCTAATATTTAAATCAGAGAATGATTAAATGTCACTTATCAAATTGACAAACATACATTCCTAAACTGAATCAAAACCTTATATTAACAGAGGAAAACGAATGTACATATATAATCACATCTCACGAAATGAATTTGTTAACATCAGGAACTAACCCTTAAGGCATATAGTGTATTTTGTTATTTACTTTGTATTAAATGTGAGCTGAGATTGTAAAAAAATAATTGCTTAGCCTTGAGCCTTTATTAAGATTTTACGATGACACATAAACTGTGTTTTAAGACATTAAAGCTTTAAGATCCTTGAAAATTTGCTTGCAGACATTAAAGTTCTAAATCAAACTTAGTATACTAGATGCTTCAATGCCTTCTTATTTATACGGACGAAGTGCTCAGCCCTAAGACATTACTTCAGAGTAACTTTTAAATATCTCTAGTAAAATATTTAAGTACTTGGCTTTTCTTCGCAATTATTGCTATTTTTTAACGCGCATACTACTATTTTGTATTTGTAACAGTTATGGAAATAATATACATAGGGTTAAATCTAATGAATGTCTGACAAAAATGTCATATCATTAACAACTTTAATTACTCTTATGGCAGTCTAACAAAAATATATGTCCCAGTTAATGACTCAAAGGAAATTAAATTATGATATCTTGATTTACTAACTAAATTAATAAAAATAATTAAATCCTTATCTTTTAAATTACCGTCATAGTCATATAGTCGTGACATCTTTATCGAAACGAGTGTCGGAGTCATCGTGCCACTAAAGAATCGACGTGCACAAAGTCGAATGCAGGTTAAATCTGTGAAGTGTGGTATGGGGTTTAACCCTTAACTTATTACTGTTGTATTTTTGCAACGTATGATTTATTTAAATTTAACAGACTCAATACTTTTTTAATTACCTACAAATCACTTATCTGAGAATAAAACGATTACATCAACGAAATGCATGCTAATTTTTTCACTAGATGAATGTACATTTTTTCAAGAAATCACAACATTTATAAAATCTCTGATGCCTCAAGAACTGTGTTTTTGTTATAAAAAGAATCCATTATAGTTTATGCTTCCTCTTGTTTATTGACGAAATAAATTGTCAGCTAAGAAATTTAAACATTTTATGATGAATAATAAAATCCTCATATAAAATAATTTTTTGTAATTTACAGTACTACTGCGCGTAATGTTGCACTTCTGCAATAAACCACAAATTGACTGAAATTCAATTTAAAACTGCTTAATTTTTTTCCATGTTTTCCTCTTTTATTATTGCTTGAGAACTAGCTGATATAAATTTTTCATAGAAATTTAAAATAACTGCAATTTTAAGGGTTAAGTTTAGAGAGTTAATTACAACTCTGATATTGTCACTTGACTGCGGTTCAAAATAATGAGGTACGTTAAAAATATCCCTAGTGGAGCTCAAAAATGAATCTACAAAACAATCAGTTAATTTTTTTTATAAATTTGGCTTTTATATGGATAATAATGTTTTTGTGCAATCAATAACGACATTCTTTAAGTAGACTATATCCTTCTTTTGTTTAAATTGGATCAAAATAGAGACTCTCAATGAATGAAGAAATTAATCCGAAGATATTGAAAAAAAAACTTAAGTGGAATATACTATGATAATTCTCAGAATATTTCATATCAGTTACAATCATGTAATATTTTTTTTTCAATTACTTTTAGCCAAGAATACTTTCAGTATTCTATTTTACTCTTTATATGATAGGAAAATTTCAACTCTAGTTAATACTTTTTAACCAAAAGCTGATTATAATACTTTTCTTTTGTTTTCAAACACCATGTGGCAATTAAATCGATCGCTAAAACTGTCGGTTTTGGAACCACGAACTTGATTTTGAATGAGTGCTTAGAACTTCGCACTCTATAAACTAACACGAATATTATAGGCGTCGAACCTCGTAATTTTGAGCCATGGGAATTGACGAGAGCGACACCTGAGCTAGCACCCCCCTTTGTAAACTATCCCAACATACCAGCGGAAGAACTTTGAGCCTCGACACATGTAACGTGCATCGACCCCTAAACACGGCGGATCTTCAGTGGCATTAGAGCTCGAACTCATGACACTCTATGACTCTTAAGCTACAGTGGCTAAGACCATGACCTTGAGTTTTTTTTCTTAACTATTTAAATGTGTTTCAGAGTAATGTAGATGGTTGTATTTTAATAAGATATATATATATATATATATATATATATCAGTTGCTCGGATATGTAGAAAATTTAACAATACATATATAGTCTGTATTTTTATAATTAATTCTCTATTGGCAAGTCCATTGTGTAAATAACATTTAATAACAGTTTATTTTTCAATTGTTTGAAATTTAAATAAATTCAAAGTAACTGTCTATCTATTCATGAAAAATATTTGAAGACTCTTAAGAATTTTAAGACAAAAAGCTTATGCTATCAAATTTTGAAGTGTCAGCTTTTTACTCAAAATGATTAATTAGTTAAAACTATACAATTATATAGTTACAGTCAATAAAAAAATTAGAATGATATCTATAATTTTAAAAAAAATAATTTACTATTAATTGCTTTCGTTAATAAAATTAAATTAAGCCATTTACAGAATAATCACATTTTGAATTGAAAATAGAAGTACTAATTTTTTCTTGCTGTAATGAGACTTATAAAAAGTATTCAGAGCTTCAATTCCCCCGCTGCCGTATGTAACATCAAACCCGCTTAATATAAAATTCTAGCTGCATGGCCCGGCGTTGCACGGGCTTTCTCTACTTTTATAAATTTTCCCTTTCCTTCACAAAATCAACACTTCTAATACTCTTTTCAAAATGACTTCCAACCTCAGCCCCCTCCTTCCCTTAACTCGGCGTTGATCGGGCTTTTACCGAGTTTATAACTTAAAATTCCTTATTTCGAAATTTTTTCGCCTCTTTGCTTTGTCAGACAGGTTGATTCTCCCCCCCCGGCGTTGCACGAACATTTTGAAATGCATAACATGTTGTCAAGGAAATTCAGTTTTCCCTTCTCGCTATCAGAGCTGTCGAGTAAGTGATCAGTGAGGCTTAAATAGTCACTCATACACTCACTGTACCTTTATAAATATAGTTGTTTATTGAAAACAGTATACATTTTTATAATTACAAAACGAACCCGCAACCAACAATTAGTAATGAAGCGCGTTAATCGCGCCGTGAAATCTTCGGGAAAAAGAAGTGACTTTGAATAATTTCAAATTAAAAGAAAGAGTTATTCCTATTGTAAAAAGGCTTTATTTTTGTTAAATTTTTAATATAATTTTCGGCTTTCATTTTTAAGTAATTGCCTTCAAACTGTATATATCGACTCCAAACAGTAATTTTTAAACAAAAAATGTAAGAAAAATATTTCTTAAATGTTTCTAGCAAAAATGGAAAAAAAAAACGAAAAACACATTTAAAAAAAACGTAATTTTTAAGTATTTTTTTTCAATATTTGCACAGAATACGGATAATATCGTTCTACACACGAAAAAAAAAGATTCGTGAGATTATTAAGAAGTTTATTAAGAAGTTATTATGTATTTCAATAAAATTTTCAGTATTTTTTTCAAAATTGTAAAAAAAAAAAGTTTTTGGTATTGAATTTCGCCAAATCTGGTGAGTTTCAATATTTATAAGCGCACCTTCTTTTCAAGTTAAACCTTTCATCAAATGTAGAGGGCTGAGAGGAAAAAGTTTTCTGGCGCCAAACAGGTTTTCAACGCCAAACTGAGAGCTATTGTAAAATTGATTTTTTAAAAAGTTTTAATTTGTTTCGGCGTTCATTTTTAAGTTAATGCTTTCAAACTTCATATATCGATTACAAACAATGATATTTTTTAAACAAAAATGTAACAAAAGTAATGCTTAAATATTTCTCGTAAAAAGGGACAAAAACAAGAAATATTTTTTTTTAAAAAAAAAAAAACCGTAATTTTTAAGATATTTTATGAGTATTTGTACAGATTACGTATAATATCGTTCTACACACGTTTCCTACAAGAAAGTTTCTTGATATTGTTTTTATAAATAAAGGAGCTATTAAGTATTTAAATAAAAATTTGACCGTTTTTGGAAAAATCGTAAAAAAAAACCTCTTTTTTGACATTTAATTTTTTAAATGACCGAAACTAAAGAGAAGAAAAGCGTGAACTTTTTTAGCGTAAAATATTTTTTCATTCGCGTGAAAGAAAATACAAGCGGGAAGATTTAGAAATCATTTTAGTAAAAACGTTTAATTTTTAACTCATCTTAAAAAATTCGTAAAAAAATAGAAAATATAGCTTTTTTGTAAAATAAATTATGCCGTATCGTGGTGAAGTAAATGATATTTCCAATTCTGTAATTATTTTTGTCTGAGTATCATAAGAAAAAGTATATAGTGTTTTAAAAACGTCTGGAGAAAAAAAAAGAGTTTGAAAATTTAGAACTTTTTCGCCTTGCTAGAAGAAATGGCAATAATTATGCCTTTTAAAGTTTTTATTAATATATTTTTAACTAATTGCATTATTGGAATATAACTGGTCAAAATGGATTTCTCGGATCATTCCCGTTTATTAGGTACCTTCGACGAGTTTCTGCGTCGTGCGGTTCGTGAGAAATAGGATCCCATAGATATATACGTTTGTTTACCTACGAATTTTAATAGTGTAGGTTAACTGACATTGGTTAGCTTTAATTTTGAAATTGTTGTATATACTTTAATAATGTAATTTTTGAAATGTTTTTTTATCTGTTTATAATTCAAATTACAGATATGAACTATAAGAATTGTATCAAACAAAATAACATATTTATAATATATATATATATATATATATATATATATATATATATATATATATATATATATATATATATATATATATATATATATATATATATAAGCACATTTTTCATTAAATCAGGAATAAAAAATTCGATAAATCATCGGAATTCTCCATGGCAAATCCTCTAAACAGGAGAAAAATCACATAAGTTCATTTATGAAAGATAATATTACTTATTGGTTCATAATACTACTAATTTTTTTGACAGGTGGAGGGTGTCTTACGAACATCAAAACTTTCTCTCTCTCGATACTATTTTCCCCCAAAACTTTCCGACAGGAAATGAAAATAAGACAAGTAAGCCTGAAGGATATGTAAGATCAAGACCTAAAGAACTCTAAATGGAGTTATTTTTCAAAGTCTCTTTACTTCCACGATTTTGGACAAAACAAAGGAACTGTGAGTGGGAACAGGAAAGTTAATAACTTGGTTGGGAACAGATGGTCTTTAATCACGTTTGTTTCTGCTCCGGCCGATTACATTGTCAACATTAAGAACCAATGACTGGATGGACATCGGGGTTGGAGAAACTTTTCTTGTTCCTGTTTTCGGCCTTGAGACGTACTTTTTGATCGATCGGGCATTCCGGGGAATGTTTGTGACTTCCCAAGAAACGGAAAACAATTCTTCCTGAACTTTCTTTGGTATGGTAGGGGTTATTCCAGTCTGAATAGTTTGATAGTGAAGTTTCTTCATTACGCCTTGCCTCTGACTGAAAAAAAATAAATAAACAAGAAATATGGGTCAGTTTTTTCTCCATACTCAGTTTTTTTCATTGGATACAGTATGTTGGCGATTAATGTTTATTCAGCTGCTATTTTTTCCCCTACTTAATTAATATTATTTCAAAAATAAAAAGGAGAAAAAATATTGTATTCAGAGAATTTGTTATGCCTAAAAAGACTTAATTTTTCAATATAAAATACAAATCACAATTAGTAAGCAAATTATCCTTTCTGAACACTAAATTCCTTTGATTCAAAAAATTAATATCCGAAGTAAGCTAATTTTTAAATATGAACTTTCAGTAAAGCTCATACGTACTATACATATCACTTTTTAAATGTTATTGTTTTTGTATTGCATCATTGGTATAAAATCAAAAAATATATCTATCTGGTACCTCACTATATATTTTAAAGCTAGTTTATACTTTTATTTATTCTTTTATGATGAATAAAATGCTTATATTTACTAACAAACAAAACCAACTTGTTATTTTTCTTTTTTAAATACACAAGGTCAACTGAATTATATAAATTAATTTTTTCACACATACGTATAATCCGCTGGATTAAAAAAAATAATGCTTTCTGATATATATTTAGATACTTAAGGAAATTTTGCTAAAAAAAGTTGATAATTTATAAGTTAGATTTTTAAAAATTTCCAACTCGA